>DWNE01000012.1:0-56971 GCA_018249875.1 Cecropterus toxeus
TGTATGTATGTATGTATGTATGTATGTATGTATGTATGTATGTATGTATGTATGTATGTATGTATGTATGTATGTTTAATTCTTTGGTAGTTTCCACAGCCCAAACAAAAAGACGATTTTGGATATGTAGTGTCGTTAGAATCACCTCAATTGTTAAAGTGATATAAGGTCTACAGTTTTTAAATATGGCGCCTGAAAAAAAAGGGGGAAGAAACGAACTTATGACCTGGTATTCATAGATGTGGAAGTTTTATGACATTTTATTGCTTTTTTAATAAGTTATATTATATTTTGTCACGAATTGCCTTAAACGTGTTTTAAATATAGCCATCGTTTAACCTAACATACTGTATACATAATTATATGATTGTTTACAAGACCCATTTTGTTTTTTTTTTAATATTTTGAATTTTTGACGCAGAAATAAAAAATGCATCTGTAATCTGCCACCAATAAGGTTGTATGACAGACTGAAGGTTTATGGCAGATACATTGCTGTCTCTGAGGACTCAGTTGGAACGCATCGGATAAGTATGCTCCTTTCTATAACATTAAATCCAAAATACAGCAGTACTCCACAAATAGTTCTGATGGTGATTTTTAAGAGTTTTTTTATAAGACAGGTGTGGCAGTTGCATACGCTCGTTAAAAATGCATATATATATGCTAATCATAATAAAGTGTAAAAAAATTAATAAAACACGTATTTCCCAACGACCCAGATATTAATGTAGCCAAAAGTGCAATGCAATTCAATCGAACCTTTACAAAGGTGATAATTACATTGTTCAGGTACGAAAAGTGCAATGGATGTGGCCTTTTGCGATAACCTTGGCCGTGGCTTCGATTTATATCTATAGTTGCATGCAAAAGTAATTTGCGTTCTGTTATAAATGTTCGGCCAAGTACAGATACACAATATACAAAGAAAAAATATAGAAAGGAAGAATAACAATTGAAAACAATGTAAAATATTTTTTTTATCAATAAATACTTTGTGTTCACAACCTTTTAACCTATCATGGCAGCACATCGCTGAGGCATCGACTCAATAAGTTTTATAATTCTATATTGAAAGATTTTCTTTCACTCTTTTTTAAGTATTTCTAAGGATTTTGAAAAAAAATCCTATTCGTAAAATTAATTCTCGCCACGAATGTTCTATAGGATCTAAGTCCAGAGTTTGACTGGGCCACTCTAAAATTTAAATATTCTGTTGCACAAAATATGTTAAGTTAACTAATATTTAACATTGCTTTGGATCATTGTCGTGCTGAAAATTTTCGGACCGAAACCTTCCCAATAAAATACACCCAACAGCATAATGCTACCTCTCAACAATTCCAAATAAATTAATTTTAGTTTTGTCAAAGAAAAGCTATTTGCCAATCTTCAACAATCCAGCAGCTATTTATTTTGCGAATCATACCAGGCCGTCAAACTTTTTTTAATGATGAACGACTTTTCAACCAAAAAGTCCAAAAATCTCTCTTCTGTTTCCCTTTGTAAAACAGTAATTTGTATATGCCCGCTAAAAAACTTCGTGCAATTTACATGCAATCATTGCAAAAACTCTTGTTCATATCTGCGTTATCGACACGGGTTGTTGTTTTTTATGCCTCCTAGATCGTGTTTATCTTTAAGATCTTTCCAGTATTTTGTAAATCAGCAAAATTACAGCTATATCGCGTGAAACTTTTCCTTCGTTGTGTAACCTAATAATTACTATTCGTACATCTGAAGACGTTCATTTTGGCATCTTGACTAAGTTTAAACGATTGTGCGATACAAAATCCTTTTGCATTGAACAATCGTCTACACTTAAACTTACACTTACATAGAATTATGTAAATAATTTTGCAAATTTTATCTTCTTAGAATTTTGTCAGACATTTATGAATGATTAAATTGTTTTCGTTTTGTTACACAAAATTGTTACTCGTTATGAACAGTTTTTACAAAATATTGTGATTACCTTGTAAAAAAAGTATATCATGGTGTAAGTTAACGTTATTTTGTTATGAAATTATCTTCGGCTGAACACTTTTGTATGAAACTATATTAGCGTAAATACCATTCTTTTATCAGAATAATAAATGTCAAGCGCCGCTGTAGAAACTTGTAGGTAGTCGAATTGCAAATGGAATTTAAAAAAAATGTTTTCTTTTTAAGCGCCTATACACTGACTTGTTTCATCTACTATGCCCCGAACGTACCCGCATTTTAAAATATATAATGTAAATTTGGTTAACTTTTTATAAATTAGATGGACTTTATGAAACAACGATAATGTCATCATAAGATGTTGACTATAAATATATATTTTTTAAATTTAATTCTGTAGTTGTTTTGCTTTGATGCTGTATTAAATACCCAATTAACAGACACACACGGACAAACAGACACAAAAAAACAAAACGGTATACGAGTATAGTGGAAGGATACTCATTTTAGACTAATCTTTTTTAAGGTAGTAGACTACCTTAAAGAAGATTAGGTTGTTCCAGTCATAAAACGACGCTAGCATACCTATTTCTGCCTAATAATAGCTATTTCCATTTATGTGTTGTCGTGGCACAATCTGTGCCTAACCCTGATCTACTAAAACTATAACCAAAAACTTTAAGAATACGTTATTTTTTAAATGAAATGATGCTTTTTATTCCACTTCTAACAAGGTAAATAGGGGAATGTATTTATTATAATGTTCTCATACTTACCAGGTGGTAGAACCAATGTAGTTCGCCCGGGGAAGTACCACCGCCACACCTATTTCTAGCGTGAAGCAGTTCTTGTGTTTCGGTGGAAGGGTGTGGTTGCCGGCTCACTTTTATATGAGGCGGCCATCTCAGTCCTCGGGAATAGCAACGCATCTGTGGTCGACTTCAGATGGAACCCCTGTTCTATATGAAGTTGCTTACAAATGTCCATGGGCGGCAGTAACCACTTACCATCAGGTGGACTGCTTAAATAAAAAAAAGTTAAATGAGGTCTGTAATTTGAATTTGACATTTTGTATTTTTTATATAATGTAGTTCTAATGATACAAAAAGGATGTGTAAAGGTTCTCGTTTTCGCAAGGATTGAAAACAAATTCAAAATGATTTGTCGAATTACTCAAAAACAGTAAAAATTACACAAAAATGTTTATGAAGCTTAAAATTTTACCTAAAAAGGGTCAATGCCTTTTTTCCTCCGATCAATAATGAATTATAATAGCAAATACATACCTGTCATAAATTTCAGTCTCTATATTTCTACCTTTAAGAGTAATATTTTTCCTTAAAATCTGAATGAGACTTCACGGATCTTTTCGACAAAAAAGGTCAAATTATCGATACATCATCAAATTATCTAAATCGGTCCATAAATATCGAACCAATCGAAAAAACATAAAAAAATACAGTAGAATGGAAAACCTTCTTATTTTGAAGTCTATAAAAAATACTAAAATCAAGTATGAGTTAATTATAAGTGATCATGGACAGCAATTAATATCAATTGTAAGTTAAATATAAATTACCATGGACAATAACTATTACTCATCAATAGGAATCTCATATTAATTTCATAAAAAATATAAAGAAAATGTTCGTTTCGCATTATTTGCTATTACCGGCGCGAAAAATTACTCATGATAAAATAAAATAAGAGAAAATGGCTCGTCACTGACAAAGTGATAATAAAGCACAATCAAACTAAACGTTCAACGTACAAAATAATACAACATAACGCATTAAACACGACAAAAGAAATATAACAAAATTACAATTACCAAACACAAAAAAACATAACACTAAAATATTTTTGTTCATTGCACTAAATTGTAATAAATGTCAAATATTAAATATGACACACTTACGACACGATCGTACTAACGTGACTGTGCCAGTAACTGAATCCTCGAACTGTATTTTAGGATAAATAAAAACAGGCAAGTGTGTGTCCGCCGTTAAGGAAAAGTTCCGTAGTATACTTTATACTTATAACTACTAGACGAAGTTTGCCATGGTCTTAACTATGAATTTTGAATTCACTGTCAAACGCCTGACAGGTATGTCAAACGCATTACAAATATAATTTTGTATGGGTATTTTGATGCTTGTTAGGTTTTCTTAACTTTATAATTTTCCGCCAAATTTTTTAATTATATTCGTGGCCTGGAATTTCGTGGCCTTGTAAAATTAGAAGTAGAACCCATTTTCGGCTCCCAAAGTACCACCGCATTTTAGGCACCCATTTTACCTGTTTTTATAGGTGATCAAAGGATACCAAAATAATATATTTTATGAAGTCGCCTTTGATCACCTAGGTGATATCACCTGGGTAATGAAAGTGGAATAGTCCTTTAAAATAGCCGACTTTTTTATTAATAGTAGCTGAGCCCGCGGTTTCACCCTCATTGAAAATAAATTTAATGTGAAATAGATAATATATAACCGAACATTTTCAAAAAACAGGGGTAATGTTGAGGGTTTTAATTTTTTAATCAAAGTAGCCTAAGTTACGCCTTATGATATCAGCTATCCAACAGTGAAAGTCCCATCAAAATCCGTCCAGCGGTTTCGGAGATTAGCCGGAACAAACAGACAGACAGACAGACAAAAATTTTCTTAAATGGTTTTTTGTTATCAGTATCATGTATATATTTACATGCATTTGGTAAAAAAAATGTTATTTTGATATTACAAACAGACACTTCAATTTTATTTATATATATAGAGTATAGATTTATGTAGGTATACCTACCTATATATAAGTAATCATAATTTCCTATAACAATTACCTGAGTACCTATATCTGATAAATTAGATGTTTTGTAAATTGTATACTTGTAGGTATATGTTGTGTCGTGATAATGTTCTGTTAGTTTCTTAGGTACCCAGTAGAATAATAAATGAATAGTTTATTAGTCTATTGGGTACATACATATTTGAAACTTGAAGTATCAGATTTAAATATAGCGAAAATAATAAATTATAACCACTTAAATACTCACTCTACTACTAGGCGGATGTTTCGATCGAAAAATAAAATAATTTTACTTTTGTTTCCACACCAAACTGCGGTTTCGTTTATTACGCAGATCGAAGCGATAAAGTTCCTGCTAGGTATACATTTTCCTTACTATAAAACATATCTTGTTTTCCCCGAGATGAGACATGTTGCTTGCTTCTTAAGCAGTGGACAAGCTTCAGAACAAAATCAGAATCAAGTTCACTTCTCTTAGACATAAATACTTACACATGTAATGTATCAATTTATGTACCTATATGTATAGTCGTTAGTAATGTTAATTATAAATAAAAAAAATTATTTACAACATAAGTTCGACAACATTTGGCATTTTCAGTATTTGATATTGATCTGCAAGGAAGGCAAGGTCACTTTGATCCCTTTTTTGTGTACATAATACTAGCGATTTAATTAATTTTAATTAAATTTGTCTCGTTTTTTCGCAGTACAATAAGATAATGATACTGATAAATGTCAATTTTATGACTTTATAGAGGTCATATATGATTCATGGACTAAATTTCATGGAAATCCGTTATGCTGTTTTTGCGTAATCGAATAAGAATCGCATTTGTGATAAGAGTATTAATAGAATCGGTGTTGGTTTTAATTGGTCAGTCGTGTGTTCATAGACAATTAAGTGAAGTCGTGCTTAAATTTCCTTAGACATAATATCCTCATTATATTTTTACATGCAAAACAATGACTTGCTCTTATTTTTTATGCTCATAGATTTGGAAGTACCTGCAACTGTGAGTAGGTAGGTATACTTCAAAAAATAAATTATTTAATGGATAGGTATATCATGAAATGTATAACGAGTAATTTATACATTTATACCAAAATTGTTATTGTGATATTTACATTTTCTTGACGGTAAGCGGTGCGCCGTGGCACCACCGACCACCCAGCCTAATTATGTTGTATAATATTCAGAGATTTAATACTGCTTTGTTCTAGTTTAGTGTGTAAGAACATAAAGTACCTACTTATGTGAGGCATTTTAATTAGAGGTCTTAATTAAAATTCCTTGTTAGATTCAATTCGGGTATGGATTTACGCTTTGCCGGGCGTGAGTTTTAATGTACCTACCAAATGATCTCGTTTCTTGTTGAACACAGCCACGGCTAATTTTCTCACAGTGTGCTTGGGTGGAGGTTGAGACTTATATACGCATATAAACATTACCTTAATTTACTAAAGCTATAATTACTAAATTTAAGTGATAAAAATAATATTATGTGCAATTTATTTTCCATAGTGATAGCCAGTGTTATATTAACAAAGAACTGTTTGATATAAGTATCTACCTACGTCTAACTCATTACTTATCTTTATTATATAATAATTAAATTTAAATTATATTTTTTCTCATGATTAGTTCATAAAAACAGTTCTATGAAAAAGCCAAGGCCACGTCACAAACACTGCATACCGAGTGAAACTGCGAGATAAAATTAACCGCAGCAAAAAAGGCTTAATTGTATTTTCGAGTACTTACTTCATTTCAAAGCGACAGGTTTTTGTCATCGTTTATTACTTTCGTATTTACTTATAGAATTACATAACTATTATTTATTTCATGTAGGTTTCAAATGAAAGCTTAATAGTAGGTCGGTATATATATATATATAAAAGAGTAAGATTACATTAATTCTTATACAGTTTAATCGTTAGCGAAACGGTGACCGTTGGGTCACCGTTTTGCCACGGTAATAGTTTTGCTAACGAGTGAAGTGAAGTTGATACAATATTACACACCTACCCCAAATCGTCAATTGCACTGTGTGACGGATGATCTACTTTCCCCCAATTTAAGACTGTACCTGAGCTCAATATTAGTAATTTTATAACATTACAATAGTTTTTGTACCCGCAGAAGGTTAATATACACTCACCTACGACCTAACTTCTAGAAAGTAATTATGTGTAAGGATTGTCCAGTTTCGACACACACCTATTCCGTTACAGAAACTAAAACGGTGCTTCTACTACCGTTTTTGTCTACGTTCTATAATCGTAGAACTAGAACAGACGGAACTAAAGGCAGCTATTCCGTGGTTCGGCTTTAATTTGAAGGTTGTTGAGAGCAAGAGATATAGCAAGGATGTTCTAACTTGGTCCTTAAGTAACAATGCACCCGTAGCCGACGTCAGGAGCTCTATCCTGTCACTTGAGGTTCATTATAAATGTTCAAGGCCACATTTGCTGTTTACCATTATGGTGACTTCATTCTCGATTGTTACTTCTGTAATATACCTAAGAAGAGAAATATAAGTAGCGTAAAACACTATTCGATTTTATTACCTTACAGATAGCCAACAGGAAAAAAGTTAAGAATATAAAAGCGACTGTATCTGTAGGTATAAATATGTACATGATTTCAGCGAATAAATATTTTAATTTGAATTGTTGTAAGTCACTTCTTTCCTTCATTATGTTAATCATAGGGGAAATACCGGTTACGTTTAACATAAGAAATTGTTTTACTTTATGTTACGCAACAACTAACATGTTTTGAATTGTTTTCGAAATTTTTCATGTTCGTATAGGAAATTGTTTCGCTCAAAACACTATAATGTCACGCCTTTGTCAGTTCTTATTTTCAGTGGAAACGTGACGTATTGCCGGCTCACTTTCATATGGGGCCGTCCATTAATCACGTGATGTTTTTTAGAACTTTTTAACCCTTTGGTGATACGTTTTAAGATTACCCCCTCCTCGCCTACCTGCGTATTATTTTATTTTATTAATATTTTAGTAATATTTATAGAATGCATGTATAAATATCATTTAATTTTACTATAGACAATTAAAGTGTACAATAATAACATCTAGGGGTAGATAGAAAAGTTTGACTGACATAAAAATAACAAACGTAGAGCCGCTCTCCGGTTGAGTACTCACGCGTTTACCGAAAAAATAAATACACATATTTCGTGATATTTCGTGTTTTTTATTGACCCCTCTCCCCTTATGAGCCTCACGTGAATAATGGACAGCCCCTATGTGGCGATCATTTTAGTTTTTGTGAGTGCTACTCACACACGACTTCATATAGAACCCGTGTTTTATAAGCATGAAACCCGTGTTTTACATGCAAGATGTCTATGGGTGGTAGTGACCACAAGCTATCAGCTGGACTGCAAGCTCGTTTGCTGCTTTAATGTTATAAAAGGTTAGTCAGAGCAGCTTCTCTCGCGAAAGTGAGCACGACATTGCTGGACGTCTTCGACATATATAAAAGGAGGATAAGGTTTATCTTGTTGTTTTCAAGAATATCTGTGTGAGTTGTGTATAATAGGTATATAAGCTATATTCACTCTATGTTTATTCTTCTACAATACATTAAATGTAAGTAGATAAAAAAATATTGTACGGACAGTTCAGTTACTAGAACAATAATCAGACTAACAGTGCCATCATTTGTATTACATTTCAGTTTCTGTGAGATGCCATTAGGTAAGGTAACTAAAGAACAAAATAATCACTTATCTGCATTTTATATGCAAGAGATGCACTCAGCTGAGAGCTCTCCGCGTCCGGGTGGCTGGCGGCGGCGTCGCGTGACGGCTGTGGTGATGTGGTCAACACCATTACATTATCGCATGCCATATGTAACGTGCGCTACACACGTGGACCGCAGTAATTTACTGTGATTCGTGCGTCCGCTTAAAATACGAGACATGCTATGTTACGCTCGCAGTAAGAGACTACTCTAAATCAGGTTCTGAAACATATGCAAACTTGTGAAATAAAATCAATCGTTAGTTATTCCGTATTACAAGTGCAACTTACAATTCGCACGTTTACAATGTTACATTAGACATACTATCATCCGCAAGGCATAATGAAATATTAAATTGATATGTACGAATTAGGTATGTACATACCTGGCCTACTAAAACGCAAATAACTAACCGTGACTGATCGTGATGGATCTTAACAGAAATCGCACACATCGCGAATGATAATTTAATTCAAGTAAAACATTTGTTTACGACGGCAGGTGTGCTTCGGCGTCGTTGATCATGGATACGACTAGTATTTGGGGCACCGGGTTGCTTGCGCACTTCCGCGCCGCCGCATTTGCATACCCGCTGCGTGCGATGTTTGTGAACTTAGCAGATCACAGTCCAGCAGAGCAAAAATAAATGTGAGTTCTTATCGCATGCAGGTGAGTTCTACAGTTCCTGATACTTTTTGAAAATAGTTCTGGCGTTTTTACTTAAAAAAAGTCAATTGAAAAAAAATGATCTGCCAACTTCCCGTAGCAGAAAAATATTGTGTTATCGTTTCGAATCATTTTCCCAGGCTAGAACTCAGTCGTTTTTCACAAATACGGATCAGAACTGCAAGTGAGAGCTCGATTAAATTCAAGAACTGATGTTCAAGTGCCAGCAGATCATAGCAGAACGCAGTAGTAGGTAGTTAGACTTACCGCATGTTCATTGGCTATTTCAAATTTATAATTTTTTGTACTTACAATTTTCAACATGGAAGAACTCTTTGTCGTTCGACTTCTGAAGCATCACCGCGGCACCTATGTCCACTTACCATCAGGTAGACTGCATGTTGGTATGCTACTTACATATTATAAAATAAAAAACGGTGTTGTGTAACAATGAAACAAATTCATATTTTAAAATAGTATAAAATGACGGACAGATTATGTCCCCAAGCCCCAACCGCTCCACAGATATTACTGTAAGTGAAAAGGAAAAAACCGACGCGATTTGCGGCTCCGAATTGCGGATAATATTTCACCTGACAGCATCTGGCGTGAGCGAATGAAGCACATTTAGACACTCGGAATGTATTAAAAAACCAGTTAGCCGCGGTTTTATAGTAGGACTATATAAAAGTTTAAGGATATCATCGGTTATAAAGTATTGTGATACACTTGCTGAGTTCCGTTAAAGTTGCCTGACTTCTGAGACGGATATTGTAGTTTTCTTGGGACTATCCTGTCTACTGCAGTCATTAATGTACAAGGCGCTGCAAAGTATCTATCATAGCGTAAAGTTTTAGGCTTTTATATTAAGCGATCATTTTAATGCTAGGAAATAGAAACGCATCTGTGATTGAGTTCAGATAGAACCCTTGCACTAAATGAAGTTGGTTGCCATGCTCGTCTGTTTTTTCTACCTCATAAAAAACACAATCATAAATGGTTTTCATACTAGGAAAGCTTCATATCTGATACTTTTAAGACTGACAGCCATTTATTTCAGGAAAGCTCACGGTGTATGGCACTAAAAATTGCAAATAATTGACTTAAGTATAATATATAAAAAGAACTGCTATAAGGAAATTTTATGAAAACTTTCACGAGAAAACCGTTAATAACCGGCTTAATAACCGTTTAAGATCACTTCACTTTTTTTTATTAATATGAAGTAGCAAACGAGCAAGCAGCCCACCTGATGGTAAGTAGTTACTGCCGCCCATGTAAATATGTAAGCAACTTCATACAAAACAGGGGTTCTATCTGAAGTCGACCACAAATGCGTTGCTACTCCCGAGGACTGAGATGGTCGCCTCATATAAAAGTAAACCGGCGACCACACCCTACCACCAAAACGCAAGAACTGCTTCACGCTGGAAATAGGTGTGGCGGTGGGACTGCCCCGGTCGAACTACACTGGGTCTACCACCTGTTAATTAATATCTACCAGACTATATTTTTTACTTATATCATTTAATGACCACAATAAAAAATAAGAATATTATTAAAACAATGACACAAATCTCTAAAATAAGTTTAACATTCACTAAATCAGCCATCACCTTTAACAGCTTCAATTTCTATTAAACTCTTCAGCACCCCTCCAATCTTGATACCCACTGTAGCATCAACGGGTTTTTATCACCCACTAAGTAAACACTGCAGAACTGCACTAGATGTGGTCCAGAGCTTCCAGAGGATGTTTAGATTTGTTGTAATGCAAAAAGCTACTTATTTTAAGCCATTACTCAATTAGAGTAATAATAATAAAGAGCTTTCCTCACATTTTGTGAGAGTTAACTTATGATGTCATTGTTTATTTACAGAACCCAAACAGATCTAGCCTGTGAGGTTTTAAAGATATGTTTCGAGAAATTTAATACTGGTGAAGTTATAAAGAACTACACAAGTCACATTATGTATTTATTAAGGCATGATAATGCATGTGTCAGAAAACTTGGAATTCATGAGGTACATAGATTTTTACTTGAGATATAATTACTAAGTATAACTATAATTTTGAACATTTAAATTTACTTAAATGAATTTATAAGAATCTTTGTTTTCTATAATTAAAGTAATATAAATAGTATGCATAGTTTGTAGATGTAAAATATATATATATTCAAAACATTTGTAATGTAATGATATAACAAAAAAGGAAATAATACAATTATGAACTTTATATTCACTCAGCAAGTTTTTGATTCACTAACTTGTGTTTTACAGGTTTACAAAACTGTGAAGGAGGATGTCTCATTACTTCCACTTCCAGAATATATAGATGTGTTTATAGCTGTGGCACAGCTTGTTTGCGACAATGATATAGGTATAGCGAACAAAGCTGTACTGATTACATCCAAGTTACCACAGGAGGCATATCCTAAAGTCTTGGAAGAAATGAAATTTGCATTGCAGTGTAATAAGAGTACCAGGTGTAATGTTTACGAGGTATTTGCAATTTCCTCTTGTATACTAATAAATCGTTTTATTTTATCTGTTATTGCATGAAAAACACAAATTGGCATCATTGGAATAATTCTGAAAGATTCTGAAAACATTATTTATTAACTATTATTTTAGTGTACAAACCATACATAGGTAGTATGTTTTTGGAGCTAATCTTGGTACTCTCAACAGCTGCATTTATACAAATAAGTTTTTTAATTTCTCTTTCATGCATAGTCATTATTAACCAGATATATTGAAAGATTGAAGTTAGTAAAATTTCCGGTCAGACAATTATTTAACTACATGATATAAGTCAAGCCAATGAGATCAGTTACAGGTCCCAGATATTAGTATGTATATGGAATTATAAATTCACAATTTTTTATTTAAAATACTTGTATTTGACCAATATCAGTGTTTCAGGTTATCATCAATATATCAGCCATATCATTTGATTTGTTTCAATTATGTGTTGATGAAGGTTATATTAGTGGTATGGTATCTGAACTTGAATCAGATGATGTTTTATTTCAAATGAACATTCTAGAACTCCTATCACAACTGGCAGTTACACCTCATGGTATAAATTATTTTGTCCGAAGTGGGGTTTTGCAGAAGATTACGGATTTATTAGCCAGTCTGCAAGACAGTCCTCTCAGAGGACTATTAACACCAGGTAAAATTATATAACAATTATTAATCATTAAAATTAATAATTAATATTTTGATATTATATGCAAAAAAGGTTTTTTATATCTGTCTGATGTTTTTGTGTGTTGATAGTTTTCAGGAAAAGATTGTTAATAGTGTTATTACTATACATTAGTAATTGTAATTACAAATGTAAAAGATTTTTTTACATTATTTATTTTTCAGGTTACATGAAGTTCTTTGGAATGATAGCACATAATTACCCTAAAGAGATACTTGACAAATATCCTGTACTGATAGATTCATTGTTTACTGCAATTGAATCAACAGATGCAGCTGTACTGCCGGTTGCTTTGGATACTCTTGGTTTTATTGGTTCCACAGCTGAAGGGAAGTTGTGTTTGGCTGCTCTGGGTAGGTATATTGATATTGCTGAATGTAACATGATTAATAATAGTCCATATAAAATAATTTCTCAGGCTCCATAGGACTTCTTATATGGAGAAACATAAGAAGGTATTCAGCAGTCTTTATATTACGTCAAAAGTAAAGTAAAATAATAAAAGCTCATGGATAAATAAGCTTTTGGGGGAAGGGTTTAAGCCCCTTAGCCCATTTCCCACTAGGTAGTGGGATTATATAAGTGACATTTGCAAATCCAGTTGGGTTTGCAAATGTCACCTATATATAATATGATAGGGACTGACTTAAATTATATAACTAAAAAAAACATGCACTAAAAGTGCATAATTGCAACATATGTATTTCAATTACATTCAAGTTTTTCAATAATTATTACAGGTGGTAAATACATACAAACTCTAGAGAAATTGGGACAAATAGAGAAAAACTGCTCAACAGATATAAAAGTTCGAGTATTACAAACATTCGCCAATTTAATTGGTGTTGATAGTGACCCAAACTTTTCGAATACAAATTCTAATTTCCAAAGAATCAATTTAATGACTAGAGAATGGTTCAGGTGTTTAAGTAAAGAACCTGGACCAATGGACAAACTGTTCTCATTATGCAAGAATCCTTTCCCAGAAATTAAATCAGCTGCTTTAGATCTTTTGGATGCTACATGCCAACACTCGTGGGGTGAAGGATTAATTGCAAATGTTGCAGGTATGTTAGTTTCTTATATTCGCCTTAATTTCCAATGTCATATGCGTAAATTAAAATATGTATGCACAAAATTTACGGACCTCTGAAGCAAATAGCTTCAATAAGACAAAAGTTATACTTATCATTGTTATGAAAGAGATTTATTAAAAGCTTATAACATCGGTATAACAATAATTTGTAGTTGTTTGAAGCAGTCTTATCTATGTTATATGGTTCACAGGGTTTGTTGAATATCTTATGGATCGCACTGCGGAGGACAGTAAGGAGGTAAAAGAAACCAAATACAAAATAATCAAACGTTTGGCTACTTCTGCAGCCTTTGATGCAAATATTATAGAGCGACTTCAAACATATGTGGAACAGGGGCCATTCTTCTCTGAAACTCAGTTACAAGTGGCTTTGGAAGAAGAAAATTAAGGGACTGTACATAAACACACTATTATTTATTCATTAACGCTATTAATATTTAGTAGTTGTCATTGATATGGCGCTGTTTTTATACAGATAGTTTGAACCATTAAGGATGTCCAAGCACATAAACCAAACAGAAGCTACAAGTTTCAATGTTTGGGCATTTAATTTTAAATTACAAAGTAAAAAAAACTATTAATAAACAATTTTTAAACAACACGCATTTATTTTTTTCTCTTATTCCTGGTCTCTCTATCTGATGGAGCAGCAGCTTTCCGTTTGGTAGTCTTTCCTCCATATTTATTAGCCAGGTTGTCAATAAACGAATCCATTTCTTGAGCTCTGTTTTGATTATTCCTCTTTATCATAAGTTCTAAACTTTTGTCTGCAAGTGAAGAATTATGATAATGTATTTGTGAATATATCTACATAATATATAAAAATGAATGTTTGTCTGTATGTTCTTAAAATCAAAAACTATATATTTGATCATGTGATGATATTTAGCAAATTTGTTGTGCATGAGCCCACAAAGGTTTCTTAGTTGGTACGACTAATTTTCGACAGAGGGCGCTACTGTCGGTGGCGTCGTATCGCATGCAGGGAACAGCTAGTTATACATATAAAACATATATATTGTTCTGCCAAATTTTAATTCAATGTTTTAGAAGAATAAAGCAAAACATTTTATGTCAGCCAGAGAGCAAGTAACTATTTAGCGGTAGTAGCCTGATATACGACAAGAGGGCTGGGAAAGTGAAATCGGATGCAACAATTGTACACACTACCTAAGTTGTTTTTATCGCATTTGTACAAATCCAAAAGTTACAATAGGGCAATCTTTGGTAGTTGAAAATTTTGTGGCAGATTTATTTTGTAGAAGATTCTAGTCGAGTTATCTCATGCCATTGTTCTTGGTTTTATTATTTAAAACTAAGTTATATAAAAGTTGTTACCTGAATCCAAACCCATGTCCTGTTTCATTTCCTCTGCTTCTTTAGCCTCCCGACGTTGTTTGGCGTGACGACGATTTCGTTTCCTCGTCGGTTCGTGCGTAAATATTTTGTATGCCGGTATTTCCTTGTTTTCAATCATCTCCTGTAATATTTTTATTTTTGGGTAAGCATGAGTTAATGCATTTAAGCTTGATACATAGAAAAAACGTTTTGTTATGAACATACATCAATGAAATATTCTTTAATCCTCCAGTCATAGATTCAATGGGTAATTAATGTAGATATTGAATAGAGTTGATTAAGAAGGGCTATGTGTAGATCTTAACATTTTGTGCCTTTGTAGGTCACTTACGACTCGCGAAAATTAATAAGGCGCATCCATGCTTACAATGCAAGAAAACATGTCAAGCCATTGGTCCCAGGTTTTATGATTGAATCATAAACTAATATAGTTAAGTAGTAAGAGTTGAATCTAGTCTGAGGTATTATGGTTTAAAAAAATCTGACATAGTTTGGCCACTAACCCGAAATTTCGTCAATATGATACTATGGATTGAAGCAGCTTGGTAGTGCTAAGACAATTTCACAAAAATCTTTTGCATATTTCGATCTGATGATATTTTAAGTAAACTGCTTTTCCTGTAACCCACTTCAATTCTCTACTAATATTTTTTTTTGGGAAGTTTTATCCCTAATGTAATTACTTTACACTTACAGTTAATATTCCTTTGATCCTCGGCTCATCTTCATTTGTAATGAACTGCACTTGATCCACAATGTAATTCATATCGCCTTTCCCAGCTAGATAAGCTGTTTTTAAATCATTCTTCTCCTCTTCAGAGCCTGCAGAAATGTTTTTTTAAGCAATTGAGCTTTGTTACTAATGGACTCACCATTAGTAACATGACTGTCATTTATAGAAATTTGTGATCAAATTCATATAAAATCTATCCTACCTAATGTGTAATATGTAAATCAGCCACCATCCACAAAATATATTACATCTTGCAGTTTGATACTAATATTACCATGAAGTTTTACAATCAGGGTCACTTTATCAAAAGAGGAGTGATCTAGAGAAAATATGACTTGTTTCAGATTCAAATTATTGGTATATAATGTGAATATGAGTATATTTTTGAATTATTAAAACTAACAGGATTTTAAATTAAGTTATAAGATATTAATTGAGTTATACTAAGAAGTCCAGTTTGGGCATTGCCTTACAATTTTATATACCTACATTTCTGGTTAAATAGCCATTTAAACTTTGGTACTTAGAAATATTCAGAAACCTTAAGTTGTAGAAATGCAATAGTTTTATTCGTACCTGTGTATTCTTTTTCATAAGCCTTTATGTCTTCAATAGTGATTTGTTTGAATAGCATCCTCCAATATTGTAACCAATCGTTGCATGATACACTTTCATCATCATCATCAACACAATTAGTTTCATCGTAACGAGCTCTCTTGTCTTTGTCACTTAGAATTTGGTGAATTCGGCTCAGAACCTTGAATTTTTCTGTAGCTTCTAACCTCTCATCTTCTTTGGATCTATCTGGATGTACTTTTAATGACAGCTTACGGTAGGCTGTTTTTACTGAAACCAGAAATTTTAATAGATAGCTTATTTAATATTAGTTATCTAATCCATATAATTTGACAATTCATATGGCAATTGAACATGTTAAGGAGCTATAATCATATGAAATGGGTACTAACACATTGAATAATTTACTTAGTATTTATGAAACATTTAATGATTAATTAAATAAATGAGAATGGATTTAAATTCATTATTTATTACATTTATTGGTATTAAGATTAAAAAGTCTCCTATTTTACTTATTTTATGAATATTGTGAAGTCATATTGGGACTAACTCCCATGCATGTATGATCTTGTTTGTTTGTATGTATTCTGCTAATATTAAAAGAAATTACCAAGATAGTTTTGCTTGTAATCAGTCTTGCTGGCATATTCGTTACCATTGGTAAGTCAAAGATTAGGATTTAGAAGTAGAAAATAAGCAAACTATTCTATTGATAGTAAGTGGCCAATATATGAAGTCTTGTAATCTAGCATATACCAGTGGACATAGGGAGATTGTTAGGAGAAATCTCTTTGTGGTTGACGAAGACTGCATATACATAATCACCGTATTTAATAAGCTCATTGCTTCTACCTAAACGTGTGACAATTACCTTACCCCTCAACTAAAGAATAATCGGCTCTCGTTATTCTTCGAGGCACTTATGGCTGTATTCTATATGAAATACATAAAGTCGAAAGAGTATAAAAAATGGTACCTTGTTTTTCTGTCGCATTTTTTGGAATTTCCAGAATTTCATATAAATCAGTTGACTTATAATATTGTTGGCATAGATCAAGAAAAGACATTGTTTTGTTTTTTCAATAACGGCAAGTTTACAATGAAAATACCCTAATATACCCTAATAATACTAGAAAAACGGCGTTAATAGAAGTTCTTTGCAATATTGTCTTCGAACGGCGCCGGCGGCAATTTAATGAGTTGACATTGACAATGAAATGTCTTGATATCTGACAGTGACTACATCAATGTTGCCACCAGATTTTAGTCTATGATTTCCAAACCTAATCCATACACTAAGCAATATTTATGAAAAATGTCATATAATAATAAAATTCTTTATGAAAAACATACATACTGTATAAGGATACATATGTAATTTCTCATTAACTTTATATATTTTTTTCCTATTAAGAGTTTGGTTTAATATATAAGGGGGATTTACATGGGGTCGGTTTTACACAAGTCGCATCGAGAGCAAATTTATAGACAGTTAACTAAAATCGCAAGCAGCCAGGTCATTGTCCTCGACAATGTCTTTTATGGTATTCCAAGCACTTAATAGTAATATGTTTTTATTTATAATTTTAATAAGGATTTTCTTAAGTAGCGTCATAATAATTATATTATAATACAAAACTGCTTGGTGCGGCGTGGCTAATATCGAAATGTGTACTTAAGGGTTTGTGATATGTACTTACGTCGTAGTCAAATCTATTTGTACGGTCGATTTCCGGTCTGCGATAAAAATCGATCTATGTAAATGGACATATAACTAATAATTTTCTCGACTTAGTCGGAAAAAATAATTTTAAGTTTTTTTCTTCATTACTCTAATAGTTCATATGCATAGCTTCAGCCAAATATATTAGGCCATGCTGCGAATGCGTGTGCATACCTTTTTTTATAATTATTTTAGAAATTCACACCTCGTATAGCTTGGTTACATTAGCGAAAATGCTGACAGCGACTCCGAAGATAAAACGAATTGTAATATTCTAATACTTTCTTTTTTTTAGAAATAGTTTCGAAATGTAATTTAAAATTGTCGTTTCAATGAAATAGAAATATATAGGTATATTGATAATTGTTTTTAAGGAATTCGTTCGTAATACAACACGATTGAAAAAAATGTATATTATACAAACAAGATACGCAGTTTTTTTTGCTTTTTGTGCATTTATTATGAATTAATCTTTGAAGTTCGTTTCTTTTGTTAATAAATGATTTATTCATATATTCTGGTAAGTATGTCTACCTTAACAAACCTTGCAAATCAGAATACCTACAATAGCGCTTACATTGTTGTTATTGGAAAGAAATAGGTAGATGTGGCGAGTGTACCTCCGGAGTCGGCTCACTTAGGTTTCCTTAAAAACCTAATTTTACCTACCTAACTATTGTACCTTTATAATTGTACCTATCTAAAAATCTTGTGAAATCGCTTCGCGACTGCCTGCTGCACTTAGCAAGAGCGCGAAGAGAGCGCTGTATGTAGGCAGTGTCAGCGTTATTGCCAAGTGTCTACAGAAAGTAATTGCTCGCAAAGTGGGATAACAGCGTTAGATTTTCCAGGGGGTAGAACCAAGGTAGTTCGACCGGGAAGTACCACCGCCACACCTATTTTTAGCGTGAAGCAGTTCTTGCATTTCGGTGGAAGGATGTGGTTGCCGGCTCACTTATATATGAGGTGATCATCTTAGTCCTCAGGAGTAGCAACGCACCTGTGATCGACTCCAGATAGAACCCCTATTCTATATGAAGTTGCTTATAGGTGTCCATGGGCGGTAATAACCACTAACCATCAGGTGGACCGCATGCTCGTTTGCTATTTCATCCTTATAAAAAAATAAATATTGTATTTCTCTGACGAGATCTTTGAAACGATCTGAGCTTTGACCAAGGTGACAGTAGTCTAGTTGCCGATGATGTATCTGGCACATTATGCACAATATGACAAATTTATTTAAGACAATTAATATTTTAACAAATTTTATTGGCATCTTATTAGCATTGTCATTTTTGATCTTCAATATTAATATTTTTAAACATTTTGTTATTATCCAGATTTCTTAAATGGATGTAAAACTTGCTTGCGGCGATAACAATAATGCTGAGGTTGATTCCAAACCAGATCAGATGATTAGTATAACTGATGAAGCTAGTAAATTACAAGAGGAAGAAAAAGTAATGGACGGAAAAATGTTGGTTGAAACTTTTAGTGAAAAGGAATTAAAATTACAGGAAAGGATCGCAAATTGTAGGAAAACAATTGAATCCTTAAAGCTAGAACTTACCGAAGAAAAGGCAAAATTACAGGAAGAATCTAAATCTTCCGAAATTCAAACATCTGATCCCTCATTAATAACAAAATCTACATATTATGTTGGTAATATGGCATCATCAAACATGTATTCTAGAGATACTCTCATTCACTCAGACCCTAATTATATGTGTCGAGTAGATAATAAATTACGTTGCGATGAAAGCTTGATGGAATACGAGAAACAACTACAAAAATATCAAAACACTCTTAGCATGGCTCAAGCTGAAAAGAAGAACGCAATACGAAAACAAATGTTAGCAAAAGCATACAAACTTAAACTGTTGGAGGTAGAAAATCAATGTAACATCGAACTTCTTCGAGTGAAGCAAAGCCTACAATGCTTGGAGCCGTTGCAAATGATAGTTGACAAATGGAAAACCAGCGACAATAACTCATCATCATATAATTTAAATAGCTACGAGTTGATTCCTAGATATTCAGAACTGAATCCTATTGTAACAAGTAACGTAAATTTTATTACCGATGACGAGAAATGTGAATTTGTAACTACTGAAGATGACGTTAAAATTTAATAAAATAGTTACTTGCCGACCTATGAATGAAAGAAACTATGAAGTTTAAAAAACCTTAAACTTGCATCATAATTTGCATGCATGTACCATAAACTAACATCTATATTGTTTGTTGTGAAGTTACTTATGTTTAATTGTTGTTATTAATTAAGTAAATTTGTTGTACCTAAATATAGCATTTTCAAAAAGAAAACTTGTATCGAACTCTCTTAATGTCTTCAAAATACCTTCACCCAATCAGTATAATTCAGTAGGATCGTGTATAAATCACAAAATTGCCGAAAAAGGGTGCGAAAATCAGATTTCAATAAATCAAAAGTGGAAGAGGACCTCCATAGTGGACCACACACATCGAGGCACGCGCTTCGAATGCTGCCGACTTTTTATTCGTGCCGCCTGCGCCGTTTCGTGCTTGATCGGCGCTCGTCGGCAACCGATCGGAAGGCTGTCCCATCACATACGCCTCTTTGCATTTGAGCCGGTGCATCTCGTTCAGTTAGGAACTTGAATTTTAGTTTAATAAGATTCCAATTTGTCAATTAGAGGGCAACGCATGAGCCAAACAGGTTTGACTTCTTTACACCTTGTATCTTTATACGTTAAGGTCCATTTAAAAACGAATGTTTAGTCCCAATTTCTGTAACTTATTTTGAAAAATAAAAACAACCCTTGCGTTGTGTACATTACTAGTTAAAGAAGTTAATTGCAAGTTTTAATATGTTACATGTAATAAATACGGCTCAGTAAAAAAAAAACAAAATTCATAAAATATTTATTCAATATATTCAGTATTTGTTCTATGTGTATTAAAAAAGGCGTACCTATAGAGGAAAATCAAGAAGAAATTATCACGTTTTATACCCGTGGGATTTCCTTCGCTTACGTATCCCTATAGGTACCTACCTACTTCAGTACGTTAGTTTTATTGACAAACAGTGATGATACCTAATATGTTGGTACATTCATTGCTTCTACTTAACTGCTCGCTAAAATAAGGAGATACCTATCTATTAAAAATTTATGTAATATTTGATGTGTGTTTTATGAATAGTAAAACACGTTGTCATGTAGGTGCAAATTGATATGAGGACACTAATTTGTGAATCAATAAAACCTAAATCATATTTATTAGACAAAATAGGTACATACAAGATGTACATGGGAACGAGTTTCCTCGAATTATTATCTCGAACGTTTATAATATGGAAGTAAACTGAGGTACGTGGTCACTGCAGCCCATGGACATCTGTAATCATCCTATAGGGGGTCACCCATACATTACGTCACACAATAATGGGGAGGGAGGGGGATGAAGTGTGACAAGAGGGTGCAGAGGGGTATTTAATTGCGTGTCGTCACACTTCAAGTACATATATGTAATTACAAGGATTTCAAAATATTTTTCATGGCTTGTATTACTCGTGTGAAGCCCTACAGACCTCTTTTTTTAGTTTTTATTCAATCTTCATAATTTAACTCTTTTACAGTTTTCTTATATAATTATAGGTACTCGTAGGTATTGGTATTGGTTATTTCTATAGTAAAGTAACTAGGTGCTCTATAATGTGAATTTCTTAATAAATAATAGTAAGATAATAGTTATTCTTAAGTTAGTACCTATTGATAATTTGAAATTTTAAAATTAATCAAAACTATAAAAAACAAACATAATTATTTGTTTGCTAACACCTTGGAGCCTAAGGTCCTTGGTGGCATGTGTAACTTGTGTAAGTAGGCTCCTCACGTTACGTGGCGTTGGACGAGAACCCAGACGTATGTACGTAGTTGAGAGCTTTATGGAAGAGCAAACAGTTTAAAACACTACACGGGCCGTATTGGTCCAGCACTCTCCTCCATTAGTCTCCGCCGACACCTCAGCTTTGTCGAAAATATTATTTGTTCTGTGTACTGACGAAGGTGCCGACGCGACACTCGCCCACCACTTGGTATAGTTTGCTTTGGCTGCCTTTAAGCTTCAGCCAACAACACTTGTGTGGATGATCGATGGGCTTTTTTTACTCTAATGGAACGAAAATCGCTCTTATTTCAGTTATATCGTGTTAACAGCTTTTATTATATTTTATATTAATATTACTAGAAGACTTTGGTTTTATTTATTGGTCGCGATCAATTATGGGTCCCACTGCTGAACATAGAGACTTTTCCGAAATTGTAAAAGTATTTGCCGCACC
Source organism: Cecropterus toxeus (assembly GCA_018249875.1). Taxonomy (NCBI): domain Eukaryota; kingdom Metazoa; phylum Arthropoda; class Insecta; order Lepidoptera; family Hesperiidae; genus Cecropterus; species Cecropterus toxeus. Next base: position 22,225 of record DWNE01000012.1, read on the forward strand.
TATTTCTAGCGTGAAGCAGTTCTTGCGTTTCGTTGGAAGCTTGTGGTTGCCGGCTTACTTATATTTGAGACGACCATCACAGTCCTAGGAAGTAGCAATGGACCGACGTCAGATAGAACCCCTGTTCTATATGAAGTTGCTTACAGATGTCCATGGGCAGCAGTAACCACTTACCATCAGGTGGAAAAAAAGCTTGTTTTCTACTTAATCTGATAAAAAATATGTATAGGTATGCCTATAGATACCATTTTTTGTGGTAATATAAACTAATTGTAATCATAATAATACTCAAAAAATAAATTAAATTGAAGTTTAAAATTTGCCTGCTTATTATTTAAAGAACTAATAATGGCTATAAATTTGTCTATGCCGCAATAGGTACATGTTTATGTTATAAAGAGCTTGCAGTTTAAGTACTTATTTTTGTACGACAGATATCTATATTAAATACTAGTAGACTGGAGGTTGTAGGTACTTGAGGTTCTTAGAAAAACGCCTCTTCTAAATGTTTGCTTTAAGGTAAGTGCTTCCAATCTAAACTGAACATTGTTACACGCATGTTGTAAGTTAGAAATTTTGAAACATTATAATTTTTATCGAAAAATAACAAGTAAATGTTTTAAAAATAATTGCAAAATGTAATTCGCGCTAAGTTTATGTTTATTTGACTGGAAAAGCAAACGAGCATGTCATCTGATGGTAAGTGATTACCTACTACTAAAAATGGACGCACCATGGACGCGCAAGCGACTTCATATAGAACAGGGACTCTCTCTGAAGTCGATCACAGATGCGTTGCTAATCCCTAGGACTGAGATGGTCGTCTCATGTACAAGAGAGCCGGCAACCACCCGCTTCCACCAAAACGCAAGAAATGCTCCACGCTAGAAATAGGTGCGGCGGTGATAATAACCACCGCCAAACCTATTAACTACTATGAAAAACGTATGTTTCTACAGCGACTCCACTGTTGTTCAATAATAAAACAATTTACAATCTAGGAAAAACATACAAGATACATACATATTTAATAATATTTAAATTGTAATCTTGAGCACATGAAAACAATGATAAATAAAAAAGTCTTAAAAATATGACATCACACAGTTCCTTATCAATCTCTCTCGTGTAGATAAGTCAGCGTATAATTGTTGCTAAAATATTATACGGCACTTGCAGTAGGTACCATTAGAATTCACAGATTATCATCTTTGTGGCGTCGGAAAATCTGAGAAGGGAGGAGGCAATAAAGATCACCCTTGGATATGATATCGCATAGCTTTATTACTTTACTTCCTCTTTTAGGGCTGGTTTCACAAAATCATTGACATCCTTCTTATATTTTATGAGATGGTAGACTGACTTAGGTGGTGCTTGCGCAAGCATGCAGTCCTAATGCACTGCTGTAACTAACTCCATATAGAATAGGAGTTGAGCATAAATATTGATATGCTCTTGAGGATGGTACTCTTCTAAACCACTCAACTGGATGCGTTCCACTGAAACAGAAGATGCTGCACGCTACTTTTATTACTTATTTTAACCATCCTTCACCTCATTGCGCAAAATGAGTCATCTGAGGTTATTTAAAATGCACAATAAAATAAGGTGGTGTATTTTGTACATGAATGGGTTAAAATTACGCTTGAAAAGACAGAATTATCTTATCAGCGGTTTGGCAGGCTAAGCATTGTGCGGCGGACGCAAGCACGTTGCATTCACACACCTTTGTTAAGTTTCCATACTATTTTACCTTCGATTCCGCTGAGCTTCGGGACTTTTCTTAGTATTATCGATAAGGAAGTGTTATTTTTTTCTCCGTTAAAGCCAGGAACAGGTCCTATTGCTGTTTATTGTTAAATAAATTATCGAAGGTGGGAATATAATGGATCAGTAATAGAATTATTTGCTCAGCACGATTTTATGAAGGTGCAATTGACGTCCATAATAAATATTGATACCTGTCGTTTCCACAAGACTGTGTGCGGTATGACCTGCCAATATAATAAAGCGCGTAGGTGCAAACTTCAATAACAGAATAGATACTTATAAGAATGAAGTAATCTTTTAACAATGGTGACGTGCACGGAGTCATTGATGATCGCAAAACCATGATTTTTGCAAACCGCAAAACCGCAAAATTGTGATTTTAACAGGGTCCACAGAAGTAGGTTTATTACATCATTTTTATTAAATTTATCTGCGTGCTGTTGTGCTGTACTTCGTAACTTGCCATTGCATAAAAAACTATAATATTGATTTTTACAGCACCCTGGATCCCTGTTAACCAAACAGGTACGCGGAGGTATTGTGGTCTCTATACGAAGGGTTCGTGTTATTGCAATATGTTGTCGACAGGCCAAGAATATATTAACCGCCGTTTGGAATTTAGAAACGTTTATTTTATATCATGATAATGCTATCAGCTAGTAGACCATGCCCACTAATTAATCTAACATCCTTAATACCCATTGCTGGACTTGTCTTTCTATAGAATGAGGGAGTTTTCTGCAATTTCCGAGCTTGCCTCTGTGCGTAGTGTGTCAGTAAGCATAGTAATACGTTTGCCTCTCTCTTGGATTGACATCCTCAGTCGACATCTCTAAGAAGAAAGAAAGTAGCTACCTATATATAAGTATAAGCTACGGCTTATAATATATAGAACCTGAGTACAAAATGAAGCATGATATAAGTAGCTTGATATCGGCGTGGCTAGCAGCCACTAATACAAGGTCTGACTGTGCTCGATATATCTAAATCAGACATAAATTGCATCGACGTTATAAACACCTTGAAGAGAATACGTAGACATAATTTCGTTGAAAATCCGCAATAAGCAATTGTTATTACTTAGTAACGAAACTTTGATTAATTTGAAGGAAACGAATTGGAATACATACATAGAAATACATGAAGGATGGATAAAGGAATAACAAGAGATGTTGTATAAGGCGTACGATATATTCAGACTTCATTAAATACGTAACGACTTTCGAGTAAGCTTTAGCACCAAGCCGGAAGAAAAACAAAGCATCTATTCCTATGACTTATGAGCTCATTAAGCGTTTCATGCAGTTTATTGTGTATGTAACGTCTTCGCAATGCGTACAAATTGTCCTAAACTCGACAACTCTGTTATGTAAATGTGCATATAAATTTCCCTGTAAAGCATTTTCTTTTCTAGGTCAGAATTGAAAGGGAAGACGTTTTGTCGTCACGAGTAAATTAAGTAATGAGTATTTTGACCCCTCACTGAGCTTACAGATTGTTACATGAATATTAATATTTTCCACTTCACTTCATCGCACATTTATAATATGTTGTCAAGTAAATCTTCGATGAACATTTGCTTTCATGGGTGTGGTATACTAAATAATTCTGTAGACATTAAATATGGGATATTTTATTTAAGCGATTAAGACAACTAGTTCATTTAAAAAAATATCTATTAGACAACATTTGTAATCAACCCATTATTATTCCACTGCTAAATAAACTCTATACTACCTACGCAAACTACCCTACTCGTGACTTTTAGTTTAGGATGCTTTTATGCCATAGTGGACCGCCGTGGCCAAGTGCGAATTTTTGGATTTTCCATACCTCAAGACCAGATACCCAAATACCCAGACACCCAAAGACCTCTCAGGCATAGATTTCTTTTACTGCTATAGAAATATACACATAACTCTAATACGTATGGAGACAATGAAAAATATGTACAAGTTTCGTATGACTTTGTATAAATCACATCACATAATATTAAAATATATGTATCTAATTGTATTGGATATAAAAATTAAAAGCTATAAGTATCATGATAACTATAAGACTAATATCGGATGGAAAAGTGCAGGTATAAATCGAGGTATTGATGGTTTGTCAACATTACATGTGTGAGTCCGGACAAAGCGTCGTTAGCAGTCCAATAAGTCATTTATTATAGCGTGTTATGCCAACCGGCGAATATTGGAGCTAAATTTGAAATTACCTACGAATAGATAGCTGACTGAACTGACATATTCGTAGTTAAACTTATTGATTTGATTACTGTACAGCACGGATCGTCTCTTGATTCCAAATTCGGTCTCTGAAACAACAGGTTAAGTGTACGAATCCCAGACACTCACTTCTGACACAATATAGCTTCTATACTGTGCTTCTGATTTTTCGAAGTTATGTGCAAATTAATAATTAATTATCACTTGGTTTAACGGTGAACGAATACAACGTGAGAAAACCTACACGTCTGAGAGTTTTATAAAACAGTACTTAGTTTCACTCAAAGTTGTGTGAAGTCCATCAATTGGTCTTGGTCAGCGAGTGGACTACTTATATCTTAAAATCTTCTCAGTCTGAGAAAATACCCTACTTAAGATGTTAGACTAACACTAAGATGCGTAATGCAACAGGTATGTCGGCATTACGAAACGATTTAATGGTATCTGCTATAATATCTAGCCAAAACCTACAGTACCTAGCTGCTGTAACTTATAGGCGTATCTCATCGGTTTTGATTTAAAAAGTATTTTCATGTAATACCTATTATCATGTACAATGAATATTATTGAACTGTTCAACTGTAAATACACTATCAGAACCTTATAATCTTAAAACAACTTTACATGTCTGCTTAAGTATATAATTTCAAAATAGACAGACTTTTATTACCTAGTTCATATTTTTATGTATCTTTTAGTTTTTAAATACGCCTAAAATATTATGTGTTTACGTCTTATTATTTTATTGTTAATTTTATAATTACGTATTTTTATGTTCAATAATTTGGATTCGATAATGTCGATGGTGCTATGATGATGAAAGGGCGATGGCAATGCAAAAAGTGCTCGCGAGGACCGTAAAGTGGTGTGCTAGCGGGTTGGCGGTCGGCCGGCACGTAAGGGATGCAGGCTCGGGCAAGGCGGCTGGTAGCTCTCAGTGTCGCTCAAAACGCGGCGCGCGGTGGTCGTGCGTCGAGCGCGCGTGGAGTGATGTCTGCGAGATGAGGCTGCCTCTGGTGTTATTGTGGCTAGGTGCGGCGGCGGCTTGCGGCCCGGGCCGCGGCTTCACCCGCCGCCACGGACCGCGCCGCATCACGCCCCTCGTCTTCAACCAGCACGACCCCAACATTGGGGAAAATTCGAAAGCTGCCAGCGGTCCCCCCGAGGGTCGCATCACGAGAGATGATGAGAAGTTCAAAGACTTAGTGCCCAATTATAATCCGGACATCGATTTTAAGGATGACGAAGGTACCGGTGCTGATCGGCTGATGACTCAGGTTAGTGTTATCTATTTTTACTTCTAGTCAACTTCCTATTCTAATTATCTGTTAATGATTATCAGTTTAGAAAAGATATTTTTTCATTCGATATCAATTGTGAATTAATAGAAGTCTCTTTAGCGTACACTTCAGTCATTTCGTAGCAATTGAAATTAGAGAAATTTAAAGATTTGGAGAAGCAGCAAAACAATGTATTTTATAAAGAACCGTCTGTTTTGAAAACAGCTCAGTGTGCGGGTAGGGACAATCGCCGGTGTAAATATTACCGTCTTTGGAACAATGGGAACAAATTGCGGGCGTTACGGTAGCTTCGTAGCGAGTGTTACGATTGTAGCACTGCAATTACACAGGCTTTGACAACAAATATTTTGTCTCTGTAACTAATTGATGAATGATGATTCCTTTACAAATTAGATCCTGGTCCTGCTGGATATATGGCCGTCATAAAATCTGTATACATTAAAAGCCATGCGTTGTCATTCACGATGTTTTGTAATTGTGTGAAGACAACTTACAGGAACCTTATTGTTGTCTCTATTTATTGTACTTTATTTGGACCTGTTGCGTCTATAATTTAATAAGATAAATATGAATTTTAATCGATGGAATATCTATTTATAACTACAGTAAATATTATTAAGATACGATTTCTATTAAATCGCCCAACATCTTAAAGTAAAAATCTGGTTTTTGTCGGTCTTTGACAAGCAATTATTAAATATTTACATATTCAATTTTCTAATAATTTTAACGTACGTGGTTTACACGAACAATTGGAAATCATGGTCAGTAAATACGCAGTCTCGTTTGATCGTGGACCAAATTACACCCGCTAACTGAGGACGGCCTATGGCTCGACTAAACAAGCAAACATGCTTTACAATAATATACGCAGTACCTAAAAATCTTACTTAGACAAAAAAATCGAACGAAAACAAATAGATTTTTTAGAAGTAATGCGGAAGGGTCAAAATATCTGAAAAACTGAATGTTTTATAATTTTTTTACTTTACTTTATTTTAGAAAACATTATTACGCTTATAAAACAAATATATTTATTGATAAATGCTGTAAATGTAACACAAACAGATAGTAGCTAACATTCAAATAATGAAGCTTTCTGCTTGTGCATAAAAGGTACACTACCTAATGCAGACAAACCGTGGTTGGAAGATAAATGATAGATATATTTAATTATACGTTCCCATTTAGTAGGTAATAATTATTAGTTTATGCATAAGTTATTTTAGAAGAAGAAGTTATATTTTAAATTACAAGTGTTATAAATTTTAATTATAATCCGCAATAAATATCTGGCGAAAACAGGCTGTACAATTTTAATACAAAGATTTAATGTAGATTATAATGTTCCACGGGAAGTTTACCCTACAGTTAAAAAAAAGTGTTTCTTTTGTGAACTAAATGAAATAGCAGGTTTTTTTTATCTTAAATTTATTGGACATCATATTGGATAATTTTGGATTTGAGAATTAAATTACATATTTTCAGTTAAAAATTATTATTTTGTTATATAATAAAAAATATTATAATTGTTACTTTTCTAACTTATTTTAAGCAGTCTTAACTTTGTGGTATTTTTGATAGATTCAGGTAATTTTAGGACATAGGTACCTACGCCAGATTTAGGTACTCTGACATTCCTGAAAAATAATGCCCATTCATTTTTATGTAGACTGAGGAAAATTACTTAAGAAATAGTTCAACATATTTCAGATATATTTTTCTTTATTTGACGTTTAACAGCGTTGCCCAAAGTAGGTATATACCTACTACTTCGTTTCATGCTCGATTAGATTTCTGCTATTTCATTTATACTTTATAAATGAGCTATACAATATGTTTGCTAAACATGCTTTAACATCGTATCATTTTACATACAATATAGTATAGTGTAAATATCATAACTCAAATATAAATATTTAATAAGATAATAAGGATGTGTGTATAAGAATATTTTTATAGGTTTATGTTTTTGTGTGCCCTTAGACTCTATTAACATTGATTAACACAATATTTTTAAATTACCTGGTTCTGTATTAATTATACTTGCAATGAATTTTCGGTAATAATTCGGTATTCGGACACATTACTGCAATTCGAATACATGCGATTTCATTTGTTTTAATCATATAATTTATAGTCAAATACGGTTGATATAACATATATGTAAATATTAAATCACTAAAAAAAAGTTTCAGATTATCATAATATTGAGGCTTGTCACGTATTGTTTTCGTAATATTTCGTTGCTGTTATTAAAAAACAACTGCAACTCGATTGAGCAACTGCTCAATCGAGTTCAATTTGAGTTATGTGAATTTATGCAAGTTGACAAATACTTTTGTCGAATTTTCCCGGCTGCCTTACCGGCTTTTCGACAAGGCAGCCTGCAGAATATTCGGTATTCGGCGTTTGGTATTCAGCTGAATACAAAATCACTGTATGTCTAGTACCTTATCGTATCTCAATTCCTTCTAAAATTAAAAATGCTAAAGACAATAACTTCAGTATAATGGTAACTTTAGACTTTTTAGTCCTGTTTGAAGCTTTGATTATTAACATAGATGCACTATTTTTAGTTATTATGCATCATATATTATGCATTTATATTATATGTACATATATAAAAATAATACAGACTGAAGATAAATAAATAAGACAAGCATAATACGCATACCTGGTACCTAACTACCTATTTATTTAATATACTTGAGTTCTGGCGAGTTTTAGCATCACTGTCGGCCTCGCTCTAATGGCTTGGCAAACATGAGCGTATGTTGACAAACAAACAAACTAACATTCGCTATGGACGATAGGTATATTTCCTGTAGGAAGTAGGTCATTTTAAGACACCACACATAATACTTCAAATTTACTCAAATCAAGCGTTTTTGTCTTTAATTAATTTACACATATGTAGCAAGTGGGTCACATTAGTATGTATCATGTTTAATGATATTAGTTACATAGTTTTTTTACAGTAAAACTGCGTAAATGTTAATTCAATTGTTATTACAAGTATCAGTATATTCAACTTAGCTTTAATGATACAACAAAATGTTTTCAGGTATTGTTACTTATTTTATTATGTAACGTTTTGTAATCGAATACCATTAATTAATTAATCGCATAAAATGTATTCTGGGATTTAATCTACCACGCTGCTACATGAATGGATTGGCATAAAATATAATATTTTTATGTAAATTTAAAGTAAATCTTATTTTAATAACTTTATTAAATAAACGCCGGAGTTCCATCCAGCTATATCGATTATGGCGATAACATTGAACCGCTTTAGTGGTGATATTACTTTATTTTAAAAAATCCCATACTAAGCAATGAACAGAATAAAAGTTACACTACAGGTAATTTATTTCAAGCTAATTAATTATTTAACCTAATTAATTTAAAAATATTTTATATTTTGTCTATATATCTATATATGCTATCTTGCATACTTCTTTTGTTATACTTATTTATTTCCAACTAATAGACTACTTTAGACGGTTGGATGATAACAAATTCATATGTTCATTGAGGTACTTAGAATTCGATAAAGGTATATCTAGTTTTCAACACATGCTTACGCTTCTTTCCAACTCAATGTTACGTCAATGTCACGTTATTTGATGATTGTTTCCATGCATGCCACGCTAAATTCCGGAATAGTTGACGTTATGTTCAAGGATGCATTTACTTCGCAAATAATGACTTAAGTGCACGAAACGTTTGTACAGCAAATATTTTAATGGCCTAATGTGGTCATGCGTAGAATCCAGTTATATGCCGACAATAATAATCGGTATGGGCTACAGACAATCGGCCGGGCCTGTGTGCGTATGGAAGAAAGGCCGGCGCGAATCCGCCGGCGGTGATGTTATGTGCTCACCGCGGGCAGCACATAGCCCGAGCCATGCCGAGCAGCCTTGCATTCGTAAAAATCTCCAAACCGGTTCGATGCGCCTCCATTACTTTCTTTCTGCCTCCACCGTGCCTCCCATTTAACTCAGGCCCACTTTTTATCAGGAATCGGTATCTCCTACTAATAGTATTATTTATTTCTCATGAATAAGAGGGAGTATAAGTAAAGTTAATGCTTACGGGAAGCGGTGCGTTACATGCCACATGCTTCTGAGATAAACGCCTCGGGTCTACCCAATATGTCGTCGAGTAGCCTACGTGGATGTTGCTTCGTGGAATTCGTGTTAGTATATTTTTTTGATTTTATTTTCCGTTTCTCATGCATTGTTTGAGCTCCCAAATATATTTAAAGTTGAGAGGGAATTGTAAGGATCCACGATGCTTTTAATATATCTGTCACACATCAAGTTCAGTGGCAGATAAGTATTTGAATTTAGATAATCTTTACAGCCTGCTCATTATTTAGTTTTCAGTAAAATAACCAGTCCACATATTTTTGAGAATGTCCAATGTGTGTACGAGATATGAATGCGAAAAATGCATGTTTTACTTCGCAAAACACTTTTGCCAATGATTTGTTATCTAGTCGTGCAAACCACAGAATAGGCGCGTGACCACACCGTTTGTGTTCCTTCGATTTCAATCGGAATTACTTACCATTTTATGTAAGTTTTTATTTAATATTTTATATCCCTGAACGCGAATAAGCCTGGGAGAGAAAGGGAGGCCGGGAGAGTGAGGGGTGAGGGACATAAATATCTTGGTGATTTACGGCTAAGGCGGTCGCGGGATAGGTCAGCATTATTCAATTTCGTATTTGAAGCTCGAGTTACAATGAGCTTTTATTGTGGTGCGCGCGCGCAGATAGTGCAGCTTAACCGACAGCCACACTTTTGTTATCTATTTTTATAATTTAATTCGAGAGATTAGCTGGAGTTTACTCGTAGTTGGGTATACCACATTTTAATTCGACTCTCAAACATTGTTTGTTTATTAAAAATGTAATTTTGAAATCATGTCCATCGTTTAATCGGTTGAATGTAATACAAACAAATGTTTTATACGATAAAATCGTTTTAAAGTCACTTAATTATCGATTGTTTATATTGATTTTATTTTATCGGGCGATACGCTAAAGTGGTTTAATTTGTTAGCAGCAAAAGACACCGCCGTCCAAATTAGATACTTTTCGGCTTATTAGCGTGGGGGAAAAAACCGAACGGGCCCAGCGCTTTGTGAATAATTGACCATAATCAAATTAATCCTAAAATCCTACGGTGGGTTTACGGCGTTGTAAAGTGTAATAAAGACCTCTTAACAGCCATATTATAACATTGCGTGTTTACCATTCCAGCCTACCTACTATCTCATACGTAAATACAAACTTTATAGACTAATCCACCGAAAGATGGTTTAGAAGACGACGGTGCTCGCATGAAATTAGTTCAGATTGTGAAAGAGATAACGTACATAGATACGTTTTACTGTAATCTGTATGCTACTTGTATGTTTTACACGTAGACCTTTCGAGATGTAATTTTAAAACCATTCATTTGTTTTAGATTTATTTAATTATATAACGTAATTGATGGAGTTTAAAAGTGTTAGCAGGTATATAAACTTTTATGAATATTATGTGTATTTTTTGAGGATGTAGGTGTTTTTTACTATTTACGCAAAAACTAATTAATTACTGGAATCGGATTTCGCAGAAATTGGGCACATATAGTAAATGACCTGGATTGACAAATGGGATCATACTGTAATTAATGTTGCGAAAGCGGAATATTATGCAGGAATAAACTAGTAATTTATGTTTTTACACTGATTAATGTTAATTAATTCGCATGTATCTAATTGTATATAAAAAAAACTACCCAGGTAAGTATTTTATGTTAATTAAGTCTAGTAGTAATGTGAGAACAATACTGATATAAATTTGCAAACTAAAATGTATTAACTAAACATCACATTAAAGATAATCGCGGTAGTATGTATTTATTTTCCATTGTCCGGAGAAGAATGTATAGTGTAATAATTATTGTTGGTCAATAAGCGTGTTTTCTTAAGCATAGCTCAAGCTAAGGGGGTTCACACACAAGTGCTTAACAATTTCGTATTATTAAACTACCGTTTCTTGTATAATTTAATTCGAGAGATTAGCTGGAGTTTACTCTAGGGTTTTAATTAGTTCGATTTTTTCGATTTTAGGTCTAGTAATAACATATAATAGAAAAATTAAAAAAGAATTAAGAAAATATGTACCTATAGGTTCGGATTGCAATCTTGCTGGAATTTCCGGAAAGAATATGTAGATATAGTTGGACTTCGGTTAAGTGATTCATAATAGAAAATTTTAAGGCCCTTTTCCTTTTTCGATATTTAATTGAAATAGCTTTTAGTAAGCCTCCAGTGTCTCACAGAAATGAACGAAAATGTATTATACTTACCTGGATTCATATCAATTGGCACTAGAGATCCGTGTATGGGCAGTATAGATAGTTTAGACTTTTGCGAAAGACTAATATTCCCATTGATGGGGCCCCAGGGGCGTTTTATACAGAAAAAAAAACCATAAGACGACCCGCGTGGCGCAGCGGTCACCATGCCGATCTGAAACGCAGTGGGTCCCGGGTTCGATCCCCGGCCAGATAGATATGTGAATGATGAGTTAAGAGTTCTGGGTCTGGATGTTTGTGTATTCGTGTTTGTGTGTCGATGGCACCGACGACACAGGAGAAAATGTGGGGCTATGAGTGTAGAAAGCGTTTATGTGTATAAGACCAGTAGACATTAGTTATAGACACCCAGACGAATTACACTTAGATCTGTTATTTATGGTCCGAAATTTGGACCTTGAGTTTAGAACCTAATTTACGTTGATACTGTCGAATGAGTGAAGAATTAAGATATAATATCATTTTTGCTCTTAGCAACTTCAGAACTGATATGCGCTTAGTTCGTATGCAAGCCTTATACAGCGTTTGCAAGTGAATGCAACACACTTGTTCAAACATGAGCCAAACTGTACGAGTGATAGGTCTTTGAACCTCACCGTTGTTTGCGGTTTGTTAAAGTCTTCAGCTTCTTTAAGGTGGCGATAAATAAACTATTGCATCTTTCTTGAACGTAATGTATGGACGTCTGTTCATAACGTAGGTAATCCTGAGTGTTATATTTAGCCTTCGTACCAGACGGTCGAATTTGAAGAATACAAATTTTCGCAGACCGAATTAGAGTTTCCCGTTAAGATAAACATTTACCGATTCATTTAACCATTTTTTGTTTGAATGTCGATTGTTTTGTTTTGACGAACATTAAACACTGGATTAACTTGGACAGAGAAACTATATAAATAGATGTCTAGGTGTTTCATAGCTATTTACGGAGTGCAATGTTTAGATTGCAATTGTTGTATTGAAGCGTTGTGATTAGCGCAATTGTCACCATTACGCTAATTGACGTCCATAGGTCCGTCTTGTCTTGAAACAACTTGTTTTCGTTATGTAATAATGTTTTTAAATATCTTACCGAAAGAATAAAGGAGTATTACATTGTAATAAGTAGCCACTGTAGTTCATGATCACCAATAGAATGGTATACTAACTATAGTTGATAACCGGTAGCAATTTCTTTTCTAAGATCTACGTTAGAGTTAACCACTCATGTATATAGCTACCTATCCTATATATCGCCCCGGATCAGGGAGGGGGCGAAACGGGGTCTATGCCCCGGGCAGCAAATTCAGAGGGGGGCAAATTCAAACCTTCCTAACGAATGCGCAACTTATCATTGATTTAACTTTAACCATTGGAACGCTTAGTCAGTAGGAAGTGGAACTCTTGACACGTATACGTTTAATGATCACGAATTATTGGACATTTGATAGCTGAAATCATGATAAGAAATTTAAGTGGACAGGGGCGGCATTTTTTACGTTTTTGCCCCGCCTAAAAATAATTGATAATCCCGGGCTGGCACCTATACCTTATCAAACATTTTAAATGTTATAACACTCATGCAACTTGTACACGCTGCTATAGATATGGCTGAAATTGAAGAAATTTGAGTTAGTACTTATCTTTAAGTGAAACTGAGTAAAATTTATTTGCAAAGGCGGAATATCTCACATTTTGTAAGCGACTTCATCGCAAAAAGAGGTCCTATTGTTTGCGAGAGCCATGTTCCTGAGACACAAGTTTGTTTTAATTATTCTTGCTAATATTTGCCTTGGTACAGCTGTTGGCGCTTATCTCATTCTTATCTGTCAAACCTCAGTCAATGCTATGAGGCACGGGCCATGAAAGGGCGCTTATAATAAGTAAAGCTGATATTTTTTGTAAAACGTATTGTTTTACCTGCGAATATATGTATATTTCCCATAACTTAATATAGATACTCATATATAAATGTTTACACGTTTAGTTATTATTTTAAGAAAGTTATTTTTTGTGAAAGGCTGGCTTTTGCGGTTTAATTCTAAACTTTAATATAATATAACGTTTAATATCTCAGAAAATAGACATGGATTATATAAAGATGCATGTAACTAGAATCACTTACATCGGCCATGCGTGAATCGCTCGTAAATCGTAGGGATTTTATAGAGATGCAATAGCTAAAGAGGGCATAATAACAAATTACACGTAGGTAGATAACGACCGAGATTTCAGTGCCTAATAGTTACGGTTTAATTTTATTTTTAGCACCGGTTAACTGCAATGAGATATTGATCGGTACTTTCAGCTCATTTTAAAGCGCAGTCAAGATACTTATCAATACAAGATGCTTATAATATTGTTATTCTAATGATGAGTTTTCCCTGACAGTAAGAAGGCTTAAAATTCTTAACTTATTCAGTAATTCTTCAAGAAAATAAAATGATAATTTCTGATGTAGTCTTTAGTTTACACCTCGGCAATACACGTTTTATATTATTTACTAGCTGTGCCCCGCAGTTAAATGTAGCCTATGTGTCAATCCAGGGTGTCAGCTAACTCCATACTAATTTTATTAAAATCGCTCGAGCCATTTATACGTGAAGAAGTAACAAACATACAAACTGACAGACTTTCGCATTTATAATATTAGTATGATAATATTAGTATGATTTATCATGTGCGTTATGTTTACAATGCTTCCATCACGCAGGTAAGATAATAGTGTCGAAATTGGAATGTTTATTTGATTCAAAGTGTTCTCAATTTGTGTGTAAGCGTTGATAGCTATTAGTAATTTATGACTGTTAGTGTAGGTACAAACGTTTACTTCCTCGGTTTCGCAAGACGATATGGGCCACTTGCCTTTGAAACATAAATGTATCATAAATTTGTATGTTTGATGTATGTTTTACTGTTGGAGCGCTTCGTTCGCAAATATACATACTCCAAGTAGTAACAAACTTGTCGTTTCCGATATGTCTAGATAAAATCGCAAATAATGGTGTGTTTTGTACTCGTAACGCGATTGAGGACTGTTATGTGGATATAAAAATATATTTGAAAAGAACATCCGTTTGTAATTTTGAACTGCATGATGTAATTTTATTATGCAAGAAATTTACGTTGTAAAATACATTACTCCTTGTAAAAATCTTCTTAAGAAGGTTTCAAAGAAAGCTCATACATTAAAAGAATAGAAACACAAGAGCTAACATAATGAGAGCTATTTATCATCACATATGAACATTCCAAATTTATGTATATGCACACGTAAGTATAGAGTATAGATTTATGGATAGGTGAAATCTAGTCAGCCTCAACCTTCAAAGGTAAAGGGGCAAGAGACATAAGTGGCTATAAAAATCAGGCAGGTCCGATGCTCGGCGTGTCGATCGGCACTTAAATCTTACACCCAATAAATGTGCACCTCGGAACGGCACACACCCGTAATTGGTCGTGGTGCACTCGATTCTACTCGCAAACGAGAGCGATCACAGCGGACATGCTTTTTACGATTCTCATTGGTCCTGTTTAATGATGTGTGACCACTCGATATCGAGAACAATGAGCTTGTAATTGGATTTTTACAGCATCGAAAATTACGAGTGTTTCTACATTACGTACCTATTGTGGGCATGTGGGGCTCATTCGGTAAATAACAACACATTGGATTTTACGTTTATTGCTACCTAAAACTAAACTTAGCTTTGTTCTAGGAACTAATGACTCTTGTGGATCAAGTGGGCCGAATGTATTACGCACGTAATAATAAAATATCCATATAATATTCCATATCATGAAGTTATCTCTGAGTGTTATGAGTATCAATTTACAAAGAAAAAAGGGCAGGTGCATTTTTTGGCCAAAGATTTAGTTTGGCCATTCAAAGAGGAAATGCAGCCAGCATTCTAGGGTCTATCCCAAGAGGCAGCGATTTGGACACATTGTTTTACCTGTAATATACATATTTCTTTCAGTATTGTTTTTAATTTTTTTGATTGTTTAATTAGGATTTTTATTTGATTTGTATATATTGTACATAGTTAAGCCAAAGAAATACATTGAATATAATTTGCACATTTGCTGAAAATATGATAAACGTACTAAGCGCAGATCAGGCTGCGCGGGCGCAGGCGCCGCGGGACGCCTCTGCCCCGCGCACTGCTCACCCGCACCCCTGTCGCCCTCACCTTTATTTATATTTATTTACCTTCCCTTCATTCACCGAAGGGCCGCCCTTTCGGCCCTTTTTGTCATACCCGATACAAATATTGTGAAAGGGCTTGCGGTTGGAGTGAATTTATTGTGCTACAATTTGATGTTCCGAGTCCGACGATGAAAAAAAGGTTTTGTGAAAATATGAGCAGCTGAATTTACGTACATTAACTCTGCGGTCGTAAATCACAACTGTTTCATTACACTAACATTTTGTTAGAAGTAAAATGACCATAGCTTTTAACATTATATTATGGTTTTAACATACTGAGTACGCCTAATAATAATCATGTTATTTATGTATCTATTAGGTGACACAACTGTAAGTAAATAAAATCTCGCATAAAATATTTTAATACCAAAATTGCTTTTTTAAAATTGTGAAATGACAAGTAAATAAGTTCCAGATAAGCTTTTATTTATTTAATACGTAGCTCCACCTTATTATTTATTATCCTTGCCCATAAGGAAACAATGCAAAGATAAATTGTTACAAATCGTGGAGACTAAAGATCAAATCTTCACCCCATTTGAACGTAGAGACACGGCGACGTCCATGTGCATCAGTTATCATGATAAATGACGTATTTATTTATCCGACGAGCCTAAATAGCTATGGTAATATTGGTCGTACAAGAGCACAAAAGGTAACAAAACACAAAAGTTGAAAAAGGTAAACCGCGCTATTTACAAAGTGGCTAGCGAGGACCACACAGCCACAATCGAGCCGCGCGTGCGACTCCGCCGCTTCACAATAAAAAAATAATTCCCAACATAGATCTTTTTTTGTTTATAGATCTCGCATTTTGGTGGTGTGATTTGTGACGTTCGGAAATGTTAATAGCACGTCCGATTGATATCCTTTCTATTCCGTTTAGCCATTGTTTGAGCCGGTTAGCCATTCTGATAAGATTTAATCAGCTTGATAGATGCTTTATCTGTGAGTATCGTGAGTTGTTTGGAGATCGCTTCAGAGGAAATCGCTGTTGTTTTGTTATTCGATAAGCAGAACCGATTCGTGAAGTGACACAGTTTACGAGTATGTGAAACGTTATTGTAAGCGTTGAGCGGGTGCGGATTCCCGTAAAAACGCAAATTGTTTAGTACGTACGGCGTAGTGCGCGGGTGGTGTTTATGCGATCGGCGCAGGCGCTGACGGACGATGAACACGCGCGCAGTCTTTGACACCGCGCTTATCCGCTACCACTGACCTGAGTTATTTCGGAGCACCAACCGTCGCGTATCATTATTGCTTCCTATTTGCTGTATACGTACCAGTTAAGCCGATTAAAATGGAATTTACGCCTAAAATAGTATTTAGAATGAATCTTATAATTAACATTGTTTATAATTAAATGTCGTAATTCTCTATAAATGGATATTGTTCCACATAACTACACATTTCTAACCCAAATAAAATCGAAAGACTCTAATTAAAAATTGTCTAATTGCTGCTAATTCTCATGACCTTGCAATAACTGTGAAGACACTGCTTTTAGAACAGCTTCGTTAAAAATAATGTAATTTTTATTAAGTATGCAGTTGCATCACTTCCTCCGATCATTACCCGTGGAAGTTCATATGTACATGTTATTAGTTGCCTTTACATAAGTACACACGCGCTACTTTAGGGCACGTCTAATTGAACGTAGGCGCGGCGGCGGGCAGCCTAACCTAATTTACATTAATGCAAACGAGGAGCATTGTTCAGGTGTGAAACACCAGTGTCAACACGAGGCCTCTACTCAAATAGTTTATTAGCTCCACCCAGCGCTGTTCTGGCGGACGGACCTTTGTTACATTGACAACCCTTTACAAGACACGCATACTTAACGCTTAAATATGACTATTCAAGATACCGCACCAAACATAAATAGAATTAGGTATGTGTGCCCGGTAAACATCATAGTTTAATGGAAGTATTTAATGGAACAGCATGTAGGATCGATCTTTTCAAACCGATATAAAAGTTTGACTGTCTAAGTTATTTATCTTATTGAATTAACTTTTCACGGTTACAACCCTGAAGTATTAGCTTATATGTAATAACAAAACTATATAACATACATAAATAGTATATGAGATTATATTGAATAATATTTACATAATAAAAGTAGTAAAAAATATATAGCTCAACTGATCTTGCCTGTTTGTTGCCTTATACCATGTACATATACGAATAAAAGTAACAAGATTTATTTATATTATTCGGCAGATTTTACGACGGAGCTAAGATGGAAATATCACAGTGGAAATATAAAAGTTCTTCTTAAGGAAACAGATTGGCCAATAATTCATATTTTTACTATTACCTATGAGTAGTACCTACGGTAGAGTAGGTTACGCATGAGATGAACATTCTAGAAGAATTTCTTAATATTATGACATACTGACAGTTATGATAACCTACACACCTATTTAAGGTATGGCAAAGGAAAGTTTTACACGGTACTAGCATTTCTATACGTACATTTGTGTATGAGAAGAATTGGTGATATCCCGAACATCGAGGTCGTTGACTGTGGGGGCCGCAGGTTGCGGTTGCCTGAAACTCAAGACGTCCGTAGCGGTCGCCGCTTGATCTCGTCACCTCACATACTAACATTAGCAATCATCGATGAAAGAATCATAAAATTCGAATTATAGAATACTAGTAATACTAGTACTACTAGCAATCTTAGTAACTCCTGAAATGTTTAATAAATCTTGTAGTACTAGAAAGTTTTATTATTCCAGATATACAAAGATTATGTGTACTACGGTAACGTATAATACATTTTTGTAAATTATGTACTAATATTATAAAGAGAAAAGATTTGATTCTTCGTTTGTTTGAATTAAATAGGCTCCAAAACTACTGGACCGATTTGAAAAATTGTTTTACCATTGGAATAAGGAAGCCGTCTAAAAATTTCGATAATGTAATCCGATGTATGAAAAAACTATGCGTAGCAAAGCACGGGTAGTTCAACTAGTTAATATTACAAAAGCGAAAGATTGTGAATACTTATGTGTATTTGTTACTCTTTCACGTAAAACTTCTAGTCAGATTTCGTTGAAATTAGGTATACGCATGGTTTATGACCTGGATTAACATATGATATTCATTACCAAGGTAGACGTGATCGAAGCCGGCGGAGCCACGAAAATGATCTAGTAAATTCTATAAAAATATAATTACCAAAGTTTACCTTTATAATTAAACAATTGAACGAGATTTAAGAAAAAGTTGGCGCTTCACATGACATTACTCGCAGATAAAATTTCTACATGTAACAGTTTTTTATTGCATTTACTGCATTAGTTATAAAACGATGTCGTTGACAGTATACGATGCTCAAAAACCAGCATATAAAATTCCATATGCGACAATTTTAATTGAATCAGATGCCACCACGTATGACGTCACTTGGAAGACAATGGTCGATCATAAATTATAATGACAATCTGCCACCTCGGAAATTAATCTCCGCATGTCCAGTACCATGTATATCTCGGAGCTGTTCGTAAACATATAAAAAATTACCGATTGAGACTTCGTCGTGCGGCAAAGTGCATTCTTGTGTAAGTTGGTCGAAGGCAATTCGCGGGATTGTGCGAATGTTGGGCTTGTCCGCTGTTATTAACCATCTCAGTGACTATTATGACTCCTTATGAATCATATTTTGTTTTGGGATGAGATTTGTAATCAGATTCACGAACATCATTTGTTAACTGGAGGGTTATAGATAGCGAGCAAATGTTTGGTTGTCTCGTGTCTTCGGATGACACTTCAGTGAATGAATATTATTATAATTTATTATTAGCTTTTTGTATTTTGCAAAACTGTCGCCTTACAATGTTTACGTAAGCTTAGCTTTTTCTTCATTTTAACTAACTTTAATAGACTGAGTTTCCATTGTTTTCGAATGGTCATTTTATTAAATTGAGTTATCGATAACTTTTTTATAATTGTCTAATTTTAAAATAAGGATAACTTTAAACACGATTAAAGGTATGAATCTGCCGTAGATGACTCCTAACATAGTTATTAGGATTAGCATTGCATTTGCAGAATTTGGAATAGGTACATATTGTAAATCTCCCTCAAAATACTAAACGCTTTCTATACCCACATTAGGATATTCTGTTGTGATTTGGGTACCATGGACATATAAAGACATATACACAAACACCCAGACCCAGAACAGAATTTTAACTAATCATTCAGATGTCTGTCTAGCCGGGGATCGAACCCGGAACCCACTACGGTACAGACCGTTACGGCAACCGCTCGGTCACGCGGGTCGTCAATTTACATAGGTCTGATTTAGCTAAATATCAACTGTTTTGCAAGTATGTATTGCTTAGGCTTTGGCGCTCAATGACTTTTCTTGCAAACCGTTGACATGACTGACCTGTTCCTGTTAAGAAGCCCAGTGTGGGCGCCGTTCGTGATTCAATTGTTTACTTTATTACGGCCATCAATTTGTATTCACCCATATGGTTCGTTTACACCGGTATCTCAGATTTTATATACGTAAGGTGAATAATGTGTTTTGTTAGCTTGCATGGAATATAATTCTAGTGAGGATTTTGTAACATTCTTCGAATTCTCCATTTAGATTGTATACTATCATGATCGTGATTTTTATTAATAAATGTTAAATTAAATAAATAGAAAAAGTCACCTACATGCTTAATTTCCAAGCAAAATTTATTTGATCTTGTTTTACCAGAATTTCTCTAATTGTTTTCAACAAGCTCATTGGCATAGTTTAACATCAATGTTTATATTATAAAAGATACTGGAATAAATTCCCGGTTTGGTATATTTTTGTATGACATACTTATTTAGTTTCTGTTTAAATTAGGATATTTGCGTGCACATAGGTATCCTTTTTATAATTATTTTTTTATAAATATGGAGTAGCAAACGAGCAATCAGCCCACCTGATGGAAAGTGGTTACTGCCGCCCATAGACATATGTAAGCATCTTCATATAGAACAAGGGTTCTATCTGAAGTCGTCCACAGATGCGTTGCTACTCCCGAGGACTGAGAGGGTCGCCTCATATAAAAAGTGAGCCGGCAACCACACCCTTCCACCGAAATGCAAGAACTGCTTCTTGCTAAAAATAGGTGTGGCGGTGGTACTTCCCCGGTCAAACTCAATGGCTCTACCACCTGGCATAAATCTACATGTAACTTGTGTCAAACTAATGAACTATTTCGTTTATTCCGGTGTAACGTAAAAGTAGGTACCTACCTATTCATACTCTTTACTAGACTATCCCTGTACAAAAACTTTACCTCCCCTAATATATTTTTTTTGTTAATTAATTAATTAATTTGTACAAGTTTTGATGATTAGATGATTCTAATGTTCAGATGCGTCAACTACAACAACATGGTCATTATGATCGCTCATTTTTTCAAAACATTGGTTGTATGTTCCTGCGTGTTGAGTCACTCAAAACAATCTCGTACTCGTTTTTCCTATGACGTGTACAAACTAACAACCACTTAAACACTAACATCGATTCGCCAGATCCAGCAGTCTCTACAAACACCGCGAATACTCACCACTTATAAACGTTACCACCGACACACGAATTTACTTTCGTGAACTCGATTCAAAATTATGACTACAAATATTTATTTTTTATAGAATGGCGAGGCTGAGATGAATCGGAAAACTCATGGGCCACTCTGGTTTATGTAATAGATTAAATGGTGTGTACATACTACATACCTAACCTAACAAAATATGTATCTGATGAGGTTTATATTGACATGCTCGAATTTTAATGTTTGTACTTACCTTCTTAAAATAAAACCAATATTTTTAACATCTGGCAAACGAGGCCACTTCCGTTTTGAAAACCAGAAGCACATGTTAGGCAACTATCTATGTACCTTACTTACTACTAGACTGATACTAGATTGATGGCACTGCCGTAACAAGTTTCTCAACGAATGAGCAATCAGGTCCTTATAATTCGATTATCACATTAGGTAACTGCGACAAGATTATTACCTTAATATTTGTATTAAGGTAATAAGCTTGCATGTAATATTGTATCTCATCATAAAGTTTTCTAGCTAACTAGACGTCCCTAGCAATAAATTTAATACTAAGCGCTAGAGGAACAATAATGCAATAATTTTATTGATGATAAGCTTAACTCTTGCTGATTTGATTTAATAATGCTAAATCCTTGTAGCGATTATTTGATTGGTTTGGTTTGGTTTATCGTCAACGACATGTTTTATCCTACGAGTCCGTTGGTTCTTTCCTTAACGGGTGTCCGCTAGTGATAATTATTTGTGTGTGTAGCGCTCTATCGGAGTGTTTCCGCTATTGAAAGTAGTAAAACATCCGACATGTTTGGTTGACCACTAAGACTTACTGAAGCAGCGCGGGGTCGGTACAGGTATTTTATTACACTTTTCTAAGCCTATATTATGCATTATCAAAATTAATACAACTTTAAGAAAAAATCGTTTGAACGACATCTGAGTATTTTTGCAATTCTCAAGAAAAATAGAAAATTATATCATAGCTAAGTCGATAGAAAAATTCAACTCAATCATAAATACATAAAAAATAAACAGACAACATTTATTTTATACATGACATGTGAACATGGTTTACCTAAATTACCCACATGGAGTGGTAATAAACATTTGTACTATCTATTGATAAGAACTTATAATCTATGAACACAATGTACAGGCGTATTAAAAGATGTAAGCGAAGAATTGCACTCAAATCTAGTTTGTTTTTATCAAGCCGCTTATTTTATATGACTGACGATTAAACCATAATATGTTTACATATGAAATACTTGGGTTTGACTCTATTGCCGCCAAATGGACCAACTTTTTTTATTTATTCATAGCGTGCCGCTTGATGTGGTTTCAGTTGTTTAAAATGAAGTGCATTTGTTTAGAAAAGATTTCATGAGCATGTAATTGGTTAGTTTACGAGGTGGTTGTTTATGTGAGGTGGCGTACTGGCAGCGAACAGAGTTATCGGGCAACATGCTTGGTTGATGTAGAATTAATGCTTGATGCAATTTCGTAGCACTCAACAAACGTCAATAACAAGAACGATCTACAATTGTTTGTGAAACCATTTTTGTTTTCAAACGCGTCAATTTCAGACGTTTTGAGCGCTAAACCATTACAAACGGAATCCACTGGAAAATTTCGGAGTTACAGAAGTATACAGTATTTGTTATGTAGGTGAAATGTGTATCGGATTGCGGTCTGAGCCTAACCGCGTGTAGAATTTCTCACGAAGCTTACTTTTTCATGTCACCTATTTCTACCGTATTAATTTCCCCACAGCTTATAACGTGTTATATAGTTGTATTTGTTTATGACGAATAGGTCAGTAAATCAAACGGTCACATAATATTATCACATTTAAAGCTACATATTTAGTTTTATTGCATAATCTCATTCTAATCGTAGAATAATTTTGTCGTTAGTGTTGCGGTTGTAGGTATAACACAAAATTGATTGTCATAGGTTGCAACCGGATGGTATAATAGTTAGGAATGCATATACAGTATATACATATGCGTAGCTATGACGCTTGACTAGCTGCTCGATAGAGACTTAAGTATTTTTACTTTTTATTTATAGTAAGAAATATATTATATTGATACCGGTTTAAGGAGTAATATTAATATGACTAGATTTCTCCTGTTATTATGTAGTATTATTTAAGTAAGCTGAGCCGACGCGACGGCAGTAGCGTTATTTGGTCTAGCTACGATTGTTTCAAGAAGAACAATGCTCCAAACGGACGGCGATTAATAAACTAATGGCTTTAATTGTTACTCGGGGGCACCAAGTATGTTCTCGACGTTATTTTGACTAAGAGTGATCGACTTCGTGCTCTCGATAAGGCACAATTCCGTTTCTCGGTCGCATTGTTATTTAAACTACCCTGGAGACTTCCGTCTTTACAAAGATATTATCAAATTGTTCAGTCGGCATGGAAACAATTTAGTTAGTATTGCTCATTTTATATCTTTTAGTCACGTTTTTGACTACAACATTTATACACTTCCAAGGAAAATAGCTGTGTGATGTAAACTCTGAATGCATCTCGTCTTCTTTTTCCTTTTCGTATATATCGAAAATGTTAGTAAAGAATTAAGTTTTCTTTAAAGTTTTCCTATTATTGTGGTTTATCAGCGCGCACTAAAACTCGAGTCACCTAATTATGAAATATAATTTTATTTAATTTTATATAAACATCAACTAAAGAATAAAGATAGATTGACTTCAAGATAGAATAACTGACTCCTCTCACTCTCCTTACCATACTCTTCGAACAAGAGTGCAGCTGCGCTTAACCTGAATATATATATATCCACAATAAATATTTCATATTTAGACACTGTTTTCTGCTTACGACGCTGAAGTACTTAAATAGATGAGGTACTTTAACATTATCTTGATACATTTTTGTGAAGGTAATCACTTGCCCGAAATTTCACCTATAAAACATTATAAAGTGAAAGATTTACTTCTTGCAATCCATTTTAAGTCCCTAACTACTCAACCATTTTCATTATTATACTATTGTTTTTTTTTAAACGGGTGTAGCAAATGATCATGCGGTCCACTTGATGGTATGTGAGTCCCTAGGTCATTAGGGGGTCCATGATTTTTATTTGGGAAATGGGGAAATAGGGATGGGGTAGGGCAACATGTCAAGCAAATTGATATACATTCCTATGTCTACGGATTACGTTAAACTTTTACTTTTCTGTTCACAAATAGTAAAAAGTATAATTTGTGAGTTCGTTGTGGTAATTTCGTATTACCCGACTGCGTCGGAATGAGGTTAGTGTTTTTGAAGCATATGTATACTTGTTTAGCACATGTATGTATGTTTGTTTGTATGCATGTCCTTTTGTTCGGGACGCGCTACGGCCCCAACGGCTTGACGAATTGTAACGTATGACGTATCATAAGGATCGGCTCAGTTTGCAGAGTGATATATAATTAAATTAAAAAGTGGCGCCTACAAATAGGGGAAAAAGCGAAGGGGAAGGGACGCCTTTTTATTATCGCGACAATATGGGTATCAAATGAAAGCGAGTTAATAGAGTATTCTAAAAAATATATACTCATATAAAGCGTCACATTACATATATCATTATGAACAAAAAATCATTTTACGCAGTGGGGATTTTTGTTTTACTAAAAATATTACTAGTTTTGTTATTACTTATCATTTTGTTGCTCGTCCGTATTTCCATTTGTACACTTTGTCGGAGACAAGTCTCCGTCTCATAATTATCGTATAGAACTCTTTTACCGTCCTATGAGACATAATACAAAGTTATTGGTCACTGTTTTAATACAAGAACAGACGCACCAGCCATAACTATTAAAATACGCGATGCGTTGAAAGTAAATTCATTTTAAGTTTTATGTCAAGTATATTTAAGTTTCTAATGTCTTTGTAATCTTTATGTAAGTGGATATAGACCACACAGAAGAATGATACTTATTAATAAAAGGCAACTACTCTATTTTTTACTCCTACCAGTGAAAGTATTGTCCACCATTGCGCGAACCTACTAAAGTACTGGCGTAGCGTGGACTTGCGCCACGCGAGGTTACAGTAAAGATTGCCGCCCTTTGTGAAAATTTGTCGGTCCCTAGCAGTACCGTCTGGTGCGTAAATTATATTAAACTTCTATTGGAAATACGAATTGGTTTGTATTTGAAAGGACGCAAATTTTTACAAGTTACAGTTTCCCTGTAATTTGTAAGAATTCTTACAAGTTACAGCTTCTCTAAAATTTGTATGAATTTGCATTTCCCCTCCGAAAAGTGTCATCCGGGGCGAGTTGCCCCTTCGCTTTTACATACTACGCTCTTACATAAATCGTAATTGTATAATAATGGTGACGATTAACTAATTAGTAGGTACAGGATTATAAGCTTTACGTGACACGTAATAGTTCAATGTCATTTGATGTTAATTTTCGCACACCGTAGATAATTAAACAGTACAAAGAGTATGAGTAAACAGAACCTAATTATAACTTGTAAACCTTATGAATACATTATTTTACTGTCAATGTGCCTTTTTATTAACTAAAATGTTAGCAAAGCTAGTTTTTTATTATTAGTCATAATCGGATCATACTTCTGTTCAGGTTACAAATTTTATTTCACAATAACCTATTTTAGTTCTTTACATTTACTTTAATCATTTGACATTACAACTTTGTGAAAATTTCAACACATGGCCTGCATGTTATCAATTTTTTAGAACAATATAGTACTAAAACATTATAAGATTATACACATAAATTATAAATATGGAAATAAAAATGTAAATCACCAAAAAATGCAATCCTAAAAACTACAGATTTGAAGGTGTCAAAGGTATTTAATTTAGTTTGAAGAGATGAATGACGCAAGACGTAGCGGTTTCAGTTTCTTCATTGCACGTTACGCGGGCGCGGTGTCATTCGCGACCGACTCAATGCATGTAAGCATAAAGTCGTTAAACTAGGTTCTCAAATGTTAGATGGGCGACTAACCTACAGATGAACCCAAGTCGAGTCGCCCCGGTTAATGACATTGCGAAGGTCAGACGACAATCACTTCGCGGAAAACCAGATTCCTGAAGGGCAATTAGTAGGACAATTATTACATACTGCGGAGTATCTTTTGTAATGCCGCCCTCGTTTACTCTTTCACTGAACCTGAAACGATATTTACATAATTACATGTCGAAAATGTCTATCGTATCATTTCTTGTTTTTAACACACTCAAGTATCTAAAAAGGGCGTGATCGCATTAAACGTTTCAAGATCGCATATTATTCTTAATCGCAGCGTTTGGAGGCAATAAATTATAGTGTCGGAACACAAAAGATGGCATTGTGAAGTCGACACGGCGACGTTCGATAACGATCACGCCGCGGGACCGGCGCGGTCGCCGTTTCTCCTGCGCAACTACGCTAATCCTTCAAATTATACACTTGACATGCCATTATACTATTTACAGTATCCAGGTTCCAACCCTGATAAATGCTTATGAATAACAATGTCACATCTACCAACGATGGTTTTTATTTATGAGCGACATCGTTTAACTTTTCATTGTGGGATGATCATTATTTTTTTGCAAGTAAAAATTACGCGTAGGAGGAGTGGATATTTTATTGACATCTCGCTAACCATGAAAGAAATTAAAAGTGCAACAGTTTAGACAACATGCTGTCGTATTTGCCTGTCGCTGTTTTACGTCCAATTAATTTAAATAATAGCTGCCTCGCAGTCTACCTGCGTGCCATGGCCCTTTTCTCGAATCGATATACCTATATAATATGAGCTGTTTTGACTCATTCCAAATGACAAGCGTGCGCAGTCACAAATTAGCGTTTTTTCGGACTCTTGTCATAAAAAAAAATAATAAGGTTCCTATTACAATAACGACGTGTAAAAATATTAATATGTATACCGAGTCAGCGTATTTATTTATTCCAATGAGCCTAGAATCGTAAATTGTGTTGAAAATTATTAGTGGATCTCAAGAGATCTTAAAAACTAAATAATGACATATTCGGTACCGGTCTTAGCAATAAGTACCTACTTTAACTTTAAAATTTTGCTTAAAATTTATTTTCAATACCTGTTTTATGTGATTTGACGTCTATTTGTTTATCATCAATTCGTAATGTGTGACTATTTTCCAACGATTATAAGAGATCTCTGAAGTTATTTCAATCATTAGCCGAGTAATATGTACATAGGTAGGTATGCATGCTCGTATTTGATGTTGACACAGCACAAACATAGGTATACCTACCACAACTTTTTACACTCATCTGTGTTAAATATCTGTTTTAAGACGCTAAATGATGCAAATTTAATGTCTTGCGGTTTTTATATTTTTTATGCATTGGTTATTTCATCATAGCATGTGCCTTTCGACAGGATTGAAATTCCCTGAACTTTAAAAAAGCATATCTTAAAAGTGAGTTGATCGTTTAGAGGTCGCTCATTGTGTTCGCCAAGGGGGACATTTGTCTACTACTTATTATTTTGGGCCGGTTTTTTATGTAGATACCTGCCTACATGGCGCCTAGCTATTCATATTCAAATTGGAAGTTTGTGTTGAGTAATATTCAACATTTATAGATGCAATTGTGTAATCCGATCGCTCGGGTGTTATGTTTGAATGGTTCCACATGTTGAGTCAAATTGTAATATGAGTTCAAAATTGATTTTATAATTTCAAGTTCAATTATAATCAATGTTTTATAGGTACCTATTAAATGTGCGCGGTTTACCTTTAGGTATAAGATTTTCGAGATTCGTTGGTCTTTTTTCTTAGCTACATTGTTAAAGAGTGAGTGTACGGTACCTGTTTCCGACCAATAGAATCTACATAAAATGTTTGATGCAGTATCATGGCGAAGGCCGTGTACCTACCCCGCTGGGGCAGACCTGGGTCATCCAGCTTATTCATTAGCGCAATGTTCCTCCCACCGCACCGCTTATTTTATTTTATTTATGGCCGACGAGCCGAGGTGAGACCCCAATTTCGCATGCGCCTGTGGCTTGATAATTATAGCCTAGCCGCAGCTGAAAAAAGACGCCATTTAAAAACGCAACCTTCTGGCCGACCACTCTGCGTCGGACATGTGGGAAATGATTATTAACAATAGTTTATATTATGTACTTTATGTATCACTCGAGATGAGCATTATGTATAGTGGTTGATAAATGGTACGTAGGTACAAAATGATTGGTCAATATTGAATGTTAAATGTATAAAGCTTTGTTTAACGTTCTGTTTAATTTACGTCCGTATATTGAAGTAATATTTTTTATAAGTAGGTAAGTATAATATAGAATGTTAATATCTATTGTAATACTTATAAGCTATAAACGAAAAGACAATAATGTTTATAGATTATTTTAATAGATTTAGATTTTTTAAAATAATGAGAGCATCGTCCATTCCTATAATGATCCAGATGATACTGTAGATATGTACAGATACACTAAACACAAAGTGAATTGACGCAAGAAGGTCAAACGAAGGGACGCGGTGGCAAAAAGCTCTCCCATGTCCGTGATGTTCAGATAACCTTAAACTGAGCATTTGTTATCCTTATCTCGTGTTTGAGCGTGGCTAATGTGGCTGGAGGCAGATACTCGATCGATTTATGTCGCCTGCCTGGCACCCACGACAAATTGATAATTAATTTTCGACGGGCGCTTTTGATCACACCGAGGCATTTGCGGGAATGCGATGTGCTGAATTCGACTACCGTTAAGGGTTTAGCGGGAAAGTTTTTGCATGTTTGTCTCGTTGACCAATTAATGCGGTATTCTCATTAAAATATGCACTTTTTGTTTTTGTTTTAAGGAAATATTTACCACTAATTTAAAGAAAATAATTAGAGGTAAATGATTAATTTGATCTAAGCATAGTTTACTTAACGATATTAAATAATCGCTGAAAAACATTAAAGTGTCAAAGAAAATTATTATGGCAATACAGGTACTCAATAGGTCTATTGAATATAAGCATGAGACTGGAGAGATAAATTCCATAAATGATAGGCTCTTTCAACGCATAAAATTTAAATGCTTACGTTTAGAAAATCATCTTCTATTTTACTTTAAGACTGACGCGCTGTAGTAATGGATAGTGTTATTCAACGTTTAGCAATGAATACGAATGAGTCGTTTGAGTATTTAAAAAATCGATTTATTATCTGTAATTTACTATTTTTTGTGATAGGTTTTATATTGCATGTGAGTAGAGTATCAGTATCAGTAATTAAAACTTCTTAAATTATGTTTAATAAGAAACGAAAAGTCTCAGTTATTACCTATATAGGCCGGTAAATTAATTTATTTTAGTCACAACGTATATCTTATACATAGTGTATTTTTAAGGATATTTAATTTATACATGTAAAGAATAAAAATGTAAGGATTTTTACGTTATAACACACATAATGAAATAAAACTTTTGTACCTACCAGTTTCGAATTAGTTCAGTTGGAGACCGATACCGCAGAATTCCGTAAAAGTAGTCACGTGGAAACGACCACAGTATTATTATTAGACACAGTCCCATGTCACATTGTCTCTTTAATATAGCATTAATCTGTTGGAAGCGCGTTACTATGTAAGCTAATATTCTGAGGGACTTTACCAAGTATTTTTGTTGTCCTAAATTTTGCTCTCTCGGTATTGTTATTTGTATATGGTTTAAAATTCCCTGTTTGTCATCCCGTTGACAGCATCTTTCAAATGGCCAACTACCTTTACAAAAACGATTCACTCCTCATCGGGTAATTTCATCAAATTACTGGAGATATCAGTTTTGATTTGGGTACAGAAAACAATACAAGACCTTTTGTGTAATTCGATAGGGGGCGCTGGTGCAACACTGACAACTTACACTTGGCCGAATTGTTCAATTAAAAGATTAACTGTCACTGTAGATTGCCTTTACGTTTTATATTTTGACAACCTATCTATGCTTCCTTTTCCTATATATAAATATAAAATTATTAGTGTTAAATAAGTTGTATAACTGAGTATTGCAATTTTTGGTAATTCTTCAGTAATTCTACCTATTTTGGGCCGTATATATTTTTTAATTTATTCGTTTCTTTACATTCTGCTTCGTAACTAGTAACTTATGTGTTGTTTAGTAACGTATGTATTGTTTAAGCAAGGGTAGTAGTAATGCACCCATACTGTTTTAGTCGTAGCGACATCGGTAACTGCAACCAAAAGTATCTATTTCCATGTATCAAAAGGGAAAAGAAATCTATTGAAGAAAAATAAACAACTAATGTAGAGAAATTCGGTCTACCTGCTAAATGCATTCCTAAAAATCATAACAAAAGATCAAAAACATGTATCTGTATCTTATAAAATGAATTTAAATAAAAACAATGTCTTATCAAACACTTAAGCCTCAGTAGTCGTTTCACACTATTTAAAAACCAACAAGGTGTGTGTCATAAAAATATGTGTCGAGCGACACGTCGCCCCACAACGCATCTCGTAAACGCCGCTTTAATCCTTTAAAACAATGCTAATGGATCTAAGTTAAAGTCGGCCCGCCTTAAGTCCTGTCAGCGTATTATAAATTCGACCGATCGTCTTAACGCTTCGCTCGCCACCAATAAAGTTGACACTAAATTGAACTCTTTTATTTCTCATCTACCCAAAATCACAAAATTGTAAATAAATATTTTATTATACGCGTTCACTGGACGCATTTTAGTGTGAGCGATGAACACGGGTTCACGTCAAAACATCTTTATCGGGTTATTTGTCTTATAAAATATTATCGAGAGGCACTCCGGGACCGTCAGCAAAAGAGGACGTATAGTGTGATCCGTGTGCGATTGTTGACTTTACGCCCACGATGATGTGGTCACTTCTCTTTGGGGCGAGGGATAAACAATAAAAGCGGCGATTACGAGTCAGTGTTGTAACCAATATAGTTTATTATTCTTAGGAGAAGATGTTTTGATGAGAGGCGCCCAGCGTCATTTAGTCTCGAAGCATACCGGCAGACCGTACCGGCGGCGGAGATTAGTGCGCAAGTCGCGCAACAGGCCGTACCAAACGCGATGCGACAGCTGGAATTATGAAGCTCTGATATGCTGATAAATCAATAACTCATTTTATACGATAGTAGTTAAGAGTTACACACTTCGATGATCTTTATTTTATCTTACGTCGCATTAAAGTGTGTGTACTAAATAAATTAGAAATTGTTTATTTAATTTAACATTATAAGTAAGCCTTTATTTCTGGCGTGTATATACGTGTTTACAATATACGCTTGCTACCGCATGATAGTTAAAACAAGGCACATAAAGTAAAAGCTCGCAACCGGTTGCGTCGGAAAAGGCGGGCGTCGTCGCCTCCCGCAATCACGTACTTGTCGCGTTTTCATCACCTGCTCCGCTTAAAGTGACGTAATTACGGATGCAAATCGATCAACAGCAGTTATCGACTCGACGAGGGTTGACGCAGTAAATTAGCACGATACGCCAGTTAATGTTTATAGCCTTCCGCGCGTGATTTAGCGGAGAGGATAATTACGAGCGGCGGTTCGAACTTACCTTATGTTTAAAAAAAATAATTATAGAGCTTTATAAATACGCCGTGGTTAACACGGAAAAGCGAAGCTGTTGAATTTGGTTTCAGTTCGAGCGACGGGACTATCCTGTTAACTAAAAAAATTAAGGATAGGAGAGGATCCATGTCGGAAACGTGGATTCCATCGCTCATACGCATGACTTGCAAGTTGCAACTAGTGGGCATGCTCTCATTGACTCCGCCATTGACCCCCGCGTTAGCGATCATGATAATATAAATAATACATTCTCATGATTCCCGTGGGTATTGACAATTGAAAACATTCAGTATCATAATGAAAAACATTACCTTAACAGATCGGCCCCGGAGGAACGGCTAACAATTGCAGTAAGCAATATTTCAATGGAATATGGAAACTTTTCGATTTGTTAGCGCAAAAAAATTACTAACAATAATGTCATACATCTGTGTAAAAATGTACACTTATATAATTTTTCAATTTATTATTAGTAATATTAATTTAACCCCACGATATGTAAGACTTCCCTCAAACACAGGTAGACACCGAATTACAAAGACAGTTTGGGTGAATGAAGTGTAACTTTTTATTAACAGATACCCATAACTCCAGCAAACAACGTATCGGTGTCTTATTTCAAAAGTTTTTTACCAAGTGAAAGGCGCCCGAGTCTCCTTAAAAAGCCTTGTAGACTATTTCCGTTAGCATATCAAGTGTACGTTAGGCCAATATGAAATACACACTGAAATTGCAATTAATAAATACGTTTCTTTGAAAAACAGTCACGCCTGTATGTACTTGATATACAGTCATGACTTTTTCTATGTATGTAGTTAGGTAAAAATTTTAGATTAATAAACTTTTATCCCAAAATGTTTTTGTAAAATGCATACAATACATTATTTTTTATTATTTGCCGTGCCGCCATGCCAATCCAGGTAGACTGCATGTTCGTTTGCTATCAGGTCATATCATGATACGTGGCCTCTACCGCCCATAGATAACTGTAATTAATCCCATAACATATCTGCAGGTAGAATCTATTTGCGTAATAAAAACAGTCTTAAGCACTGCTGTATTCCAGTTTCAAGGGTGTAGTAAGAGTCAGAGAAACATATCTATACTTCTATTGTAATATTATAAAGCAGTAGAATTTGTTTGGTTGAACGCACTTATCTCAGGAACTACTGGTTCGTTAAAAAAAATATTTTTGTGCTCAATAGTAAATTTATCGTGGACGGCTTTAGGCTATATAACATCACGCTATGTTTGCTTGTTTTTAACAGATTGTTCTCTGTGACGCGGGTGAAACTGCGTGGCACAGCTAGTTATATCTATTATATCGTCCCAACTTACTTCTGAGGTAAGTAGTTCAATGTAGTGAATAAAATCATAGGTGGCAGTGGTCAATTATCATCAGGTAGACTGCATGCTTGTTTGCTACCTCTATAAAAAGGGTACCGAGATGTAACACATTGGTTATTTTCCGTTGACAAACAGAATGGATTACAAACACAAATGATGCATGTATCGGTGCATATTTGTGACGTGTTCGACAGCTTGTGACACTAGCAATCAGCCTGTATGCGGTAAATGTTTGTTCTGAGATGTAGACAAAATATAAATGAACAGTAAACAGGCAACGTCTTTGTACGCTGTATAATTTACTCGCTACATTCATTGTTTGTGTACTGAATACATGTAATTAAATACAAATTGTGAAAACCTTATAGTAAATGAAATGCTCCGTAAATTTATTATACTTTAGAAATTTCATTATATTTTCTAACCTTATAAGGTTTTTTTTATGAAAGAAAAAATCTCCATTATGTAGACACCTAGTTAAGATCAAATAAATATTATTTAAAATTATATATTAATACAAAACAAATCAACTCGACATTTCCTGAATTTATTGACATGAAGATTGACGTGGTAGTTAGTAATAACTAAGTTTATGTTTTGTTTTTATACATAAATCGATTCTTAAGTTATGTTGATGTTGGCATTCGATTTCACGTAGCACGTCTTTTTGGGTCTTTATTACTGTCTAAAAAACAATAATTCACATAAACGAAGTGATTAGCAAAGTTAATAGGATAAAAATAATATTCAATATGTTTAAATATCATACGTTTAAATATAAAAATCGAAAAACTATTATATTATCATGTATTATGTTACATGCAATAAACTATAAGTGGAAAGGAATATGTTTAAACTACATATTATTTAGATGACTTCGCTTAATGTGAAAATGTGAGCGGCTAAAACACAAAAAACTGCACTTCAACTATTTGTTGTGGTTTCGACAAAAACAAAAAATGGAACATCAAAAACCAGTCAGCATTGGTCGGTGCTTTTCGACTTCTGGCCTTATACAAAAAACGATGTGTTAAGGAATGTAAAGAGCCATTTAATTATCCTAATATATTGTTATGGTCACAGAGGGAGGTGGTTATAAATTAGCGGCGGAGTTCCGCTGAGTCAACGTGGCAAATGTCGCCCTGCTAGTAAATATGTAAAGCTACGATAGAATGACCCTAATATGTAGGAAACATAGAACATAATGTCTACGGGAACCCACACTTGTACTAATTATGGCTTCTTTAGACTTTATTAAAGTTATAAGAGTTAGTGACTGTTAAACGCGACCCGCGTGGTCGAGCGGTCACCATACCGGTCTGACGCGCAATGGGTCCCGGGTTCGATTCCCGGCCAGACAGA
>DWNE01000013.1:0-56058 GCA_018249875.1 Cecropterus toxeus
AGAAATCTAATCTCATCATTCATATTTCTGTCTGGCCGGGAATCGAACCCGGGACCCACTGCGCGTCAGACCGGTATGTGGACCGCTCGGCCACGCGGGTCGTCAATTAGTAAGGAAATGGTTTGATTGTATATTTTTGTTTTTTACCGCTACTTATCGTATTCTGTAGATAGAATTCGTTTTAACAATGCATTATTTATTTATTTATCATGAATGTTTTAAATGGATCATAATAAAATAGAAATGCAGTCGAAATCTAATGGATATTGCAGTAAAATGTGTGAGGTCAAACGGATGTGAGGCTCGGCGTCGCGTGCCGCGGTCTGCGGTCGCCGACCACAGCACGTGGGTCACTTAGCGCAGCGCTATCCAACCTTTCCGCTTGTACACATGACAGGAATCATTCTTATAACTGTTTCACTGATGACTATGGATCTATCAAATCATTTTTCTAACTCCAACACAGCACGAGAGATAGGCGAATATTACCATTATTTCTAAAACATCCGAGTTATCTTAATTTTGTAGGCAAAGAGTTTCGGCAAATATGCCAAACAACTCTGTTGTCTTTTTTAAATTATGTACATATTCTATCCATATCATAAAAGTTTGCCACATACGATCTGTCCATAATAGACAGCTATATTTTATCCCACATAAAATTGGAGTCCAACATGAGGTCAGCAACAGATGCATTGCTGACACCTGAGGAATAACTAAACCTCGTAAAACCTACAAAAACATGTAATATATTCTACTAAGCATTTTCACTAAGGTATTACTATAATAAGAATTAAGGTTGACTACCATTGCTTCACCTGACACCACTCAACGACATGTACGAGTACGTTTTCTCTCATGTGACAGAAATATCTCTAAAAAATAATACCTATGCTTAAACAAATTCATAATATCAACTGTCATCCAACCGTCACGCCAAACGTAAAACAAATATGTGTTTTCATACGAAAAACAAGTAAGGCGTAATAAAAATTCAAATATAAGATGTGAAGAATGTCAGAGCAATCAAATCAGCTCATCAAATATTATTGCGTGTTATTTGCGATAGTACTTAATATTTTTTACTTAGTAGAAAGTAACATTCGAGTTAGCTAAGTCACTACTGCCAATGAACAATTGAAACAAACTCCAAATTCCAAACAAGCGGTCATCTATACATTTATATAAAAGGCAATTCCGACTCACTGACTTATATATCAATGCACAGCCGAAACTACTATACCTAGAATCCTAAAATTTAGTACAAGGGTTCCTTTCATGGTGTAAATGAGCGATAAGAAAGGATTTCTAAAAATTCAACCTCTAAGGAGTTTAAATAAGGGTAAAAAGTTTGTATGAAAGTTCGCCAATTTTGAAAAAGCTCTATGAAACTTAGTATCTGGCT
Source organism: Cecropterus toxeus (assembly GCA_018249875.1). NCBI lineage: Eukaryota > Metazoa > Arthropoda > Insecta > Lepidoptera > Hesperiidae > Cecropterus > Cecropterus toxeus. The sequence goes on from DWNE01000013.1 coordinate 1,406, forward strand.
TTATGGGTAAGAAGAATGAATGCCAACAGACCATTTTTTAATGTCTGCATGTGGGCACGGGTCTACTAGTATGCAATATTACTTCATAGTACTACGCCTTACAATTGATGCCGAATACTATAGTAAAATATATATAGGTAAGAAGAGCGATTTTAGGCCTTTGAGGACTTTGAAGCCTTTTCCTGTCACGCGGGTTAAAGGTCAGACGCGTGAATAACTCGCTGCAGTCTCTTCGCAATCGGCGTGCGTGTGGCATAAATAACAGGAATCTATGAGACGATATGCATGCGGACTAGTCCCGTATGCGGAGACAATATCGCGTGATAGGAAAAATAACATATATAGGTCTACCATAGCCCTATCAGTTTGATACAATCTAAGTAGTACCTAAAAAAAATAGTAAAAGATAAAAAATATAAGTACAGTCACATTGAAAATCATTTAACAAAAAATATGTTCACATTTCGTAACATTATCGAATCAATTGTTGGAAATTGCAGTCCACAAATCAAATCACCCCTTTAATTAAACCGTCGGCACTAAGTCAACTGTTACTATAGGCAAAACTAGTTGGCCGTTAGTCTATTACGCACGAAATAAAGTCATGTGTAATTAATTTAGTTTATGACTGTCCCGGTTTGTTTATTTGTGGGGACCAAACTAGTCACAGATTCGATTTTTTGTGTACGTTCAAGGGAAAAGTGTATTTGCCAATGCAAACTAAAGAGGTAGAGCGGGAACTATTTCAGTAAGGCCACTTAAGACGTTGTATTTTGTTTGAGCTGATTAAGAAATAATTCCACTCAAGTCTAAATAATCAATATAAATTTAGACAATCGTAACGTAAAATTCACTATTTTGGATGGCCATTGAAGTTAATGAAGTATTTTTGAGTATTTAAGGAGCGCCGTAAGAACATTTAGTAGCTACTTTCACAGCCTAGATACAATTACCTGATTTTAACTATAGAGAATATACCGATACTAAACACGATTTTACAAAGCCTCATTACACAAGGTTCAAAATGTTTTCTAATATTTGTAGATATCTAAGATTTAATATCTATTTTTATCTTTGGTTGCCTTCCAATTTATTGTAGATTAGCACAATATTAATACAGGCAGTATTTATATTGTGCTTTCTAAGGATTTATAAAGTACATTTTATGAAAAAAATTGTAATTATCTCTCTTATATTCACACCGAACAAATTTAACCACATTCTAAATGTCACATTAACACAATAGAATAAATGGTTGTGATATAAGTACTGACAGACTAAACAAATAGACTAAAATGATAATAATTTCATTTTTCTTATAGTATATCATACTTGTTCATTCTTACTGTATACGCGGCTCTGACTAAAGCTCACATACAATTACTATGACACTTTATACAGAATGTAGACATGTATCTCAATAAATAGATACAAAAACTGCGTTTATGTTCCAACCTGCATCAAGAGTTCTTAGTTTATTTCACGAGGCTTCAAACAGGTATTCGCATTACGAATAAACCGCTCTAAAACGTTTAACTAATGGACAAAGCAATTTAGGGTCCTGTTAGTAAATTAGTCTGTGGCGATTCTCCGCATGAACAACCTGTGCCTAGGTTTCCAATGAAATAATAATCGAAGCAGAGCGACGTCCATTCAATTATCCCTGAAAATTGAGTCTCATTAAAATAATAAAGCAGCCAGCGGCGAAATCAAATTGAACGATAACAAAAGCTTGTGGTAATTCGAAGCGACAGCGCGTTTTGCTCGTATGCGATAAGATACGATATATTCAGTCGGAAAGTTGAAGTTTTGTGGTGGTATGCGTTCCTCAAAAATGCTACATTCTTTCACTGTTCTAGCATTACACGGTTGTAAAAAATTATGCCCAAGAATGGTTGAAATATCCATAGTTTGTGATGGCACCACCAATACACATATAGAGATGCTGCCAATAAAAACCTGACCTAAAAATATGGAGCTCCTAGCCAAACATGACAACAGATCACGCTGTGTTTTTAAGATTTTTTAATCCCTATGTAATTTGATTACCCTCAACGTATCTCTTGCTGGTTGAGAATATGAATACGTTTACCAGTAGTACGAAAAATATACTATCTTTCTACAGGAATAATATGCCTATGAAAACTAATAATGAGTGAAAACCTACAAGGAATTAATGACCTACAACAATGGCGTATAATTATTGATAATCCTATAAAAGGGACACGCCTCACTGTAATATGATCTTATTGTAATAGGATTTGAATGTATATATTACATTTTTCCTATATATTATTACATTGTATCTATCGCAAGAAAACCTTGATGTTAAATTTGAGGTAAGATATTATTTGTCACTACAACGCATTTTTATATTATGTGACAATTGATGGCATTATTAGCGTGGTTGTGATATTATGGTTGCAAATATATCATCTGGTGGTAGAACCAGTGTAGTTCGACCGAGAAGGAACCACCGCCACGCCCACTATCAGCGTGAAGCAGTTCTTGCTTTTCGGTGGAAGGAAGTGGTTGCGGGCTCACTTGTTTTTGTTGTGCAACCATCGTCCTCGGAAGTAGCAACGCATCTGTGATTGACTTCAGATAGAACTCCTGTTCTGTATGAATTTGCTTATGGATGTCCATGGGCGGCAGTAACCACTATTGTTCAGGTACAAAAAATGCTAGCTCAGAAAAGTCTCTAGCTTAGTCCCCATTTGCATGTAAGATTAACTTTTGATTGTGTCTGTTACATTATAGTTCTGTGTGATTAGATATTGTATAGTTAATAGAATAATTAATTATAACACAGACTGAAATTATTATGCGACATCGAAAATACTTTAAATTTCTATATGAATATGGGATTCAACAGACATCCATAAATCAACTTGCACATTTTACCTACATTTAGTGAACAAAAGACCAAAGTCGCAAGTTTTCAATCTTTTCGTTCAATAAAACACTCTAAACTATGATACTGGTTCTGTATATAGAATATCGTATCAGAAGCCCCTGTTTGCACAATAATAGTGGTGTGGCAGCTTCTCAATGCAACCCCAAATGCAATTGTGTACATTCGTGCGCGTATTGAGTTACAGTAATGTTATAGAAACATTTACATTTGCATTTCCCTGTCAATTTGCTGCGAAGGTGCGCGCACACTAGATGCCAATTTGCATGCGTTGGTGTGCTGTACGAAATGGTGTTTTACGTAAACAGCTTTAAAGTACTTGTTACTTGTACTTGTACGTACTGGACTTTTAGGCGAAACTTCTTTAAAATCAATGTGAAACTTGATGATACGAAGCGTTACGAAAGCAGTTGTCGGCGCAACTAGATGGTGCTGTATCCCTTTTTGAATCACGCTAATGATTTTCCGAAGATGTCCAAATATGGGCTACAGTCGATGTATCGTTTCGATACAGTACCCTTATGCTCGGAAATATTTTATTATTTATACCTATTAAGTTTCACATCTGCCGTGTGTAACTTGCACATTCACACTTGTTTATTTTATCAATAAATGATTTAGTAATTGCATCGAAATGTTATAGCAACGGTCAGGTCCACGTTCGACCATTGATAAGTCCAAGTCAAACAAAACATGAAGTGAGACGTGAAAATTATAAAAAGCATAAATAAACGACTACTTTTCATTTTACAAGATTCATGTAAAATATTGTATACAACGTATAAATGTACTTTGTTAAACTTCTACCAAGACGCTGAGTTAACATGAAAATATTTACGCAAGTCTAAGACTCCAAATAATAAACTTTTCGACTTAGTAACTACATGCGACATAGCCTGGAGTGTTAACTAAAACATAAATAAGCAGAATTCCTTGCACACCGGTTTGTTATCGTTAATTATGAGTTGGAAGCTATGTGTAAAAGACCTATGTAATGTTTTTTTTTTATAGGATTGAAGTAGCAAACTAGCACCACCTGGTCATAAGGCCAGACATTTGTGACCAACTCCGTATAGGACAGGTCAACCTGAAAGCTATGATAAATGAAATTGAATTGCGTTTCGAAAACAGTTATCGACGGCACTACTAGATGGCGCTTTACTAAATATGTTATTGACGTATTCATTTAGCTACATCGTTTTTGATTCAGTTCGTTCAATTCCTGGTACCTACCAAAACGCAAGAACTGCTACCTAAAAAGAATTGAGAAGTTGCGAGTTAAAAGCTAATGTGTAAAAGGGCCTAAGTAATGAATACAATTGTCTGTAATCCATAATTTCCTCTCCCTCGGCGGGCTCCGAACTCCCCTATTTGGTGACCACTTGGTGACACTGGCCGGCCATCCCGCAAATTGCGCTTTCCCAACAAAATTGTCAATAAAACTCATCTGATTCGCAGTTAAACAAGCGAACGACATTATTAATTTATGCTCTGTAATATGGCGCAAACGTTGGCGGTATCCCGTGTAAATTATTAATAGTGCTAGGGTAAAAATTAAGCTTAAATCGAATGGGTAGTTTCGACAGCAACGCTCGTTTTATGTCTGTATGTGCAGATCAATTTGTAGGGCGATAACAGTCGACGAAATTGCCGTAATAATAATCTGCATAAATTGCAACAACATTCTACACTCAACATTGTCGCATGATATATATGTGGTAGAGCTATAAAAATGCAAACGCTGCGTTGTTATACTAGTTTAGTTTACCTGGATAGTTAGTTTTATAAATCAATAAATAAGGATAGTATTTTCCCGTAATCGCATACAATAAATAAACATACGTAACTTAGTGGAATCTTTCCTTAACTAATCGTAAACTGTAAAGTATTGCAACTAGATTTTGTACTATTAGGAAAGTAATGGACTCTCTGTTCATAATAACCTTGAACCACAATCACATTTTGATTAGAGTGCGAGACTAAGAAAAAGTTAATTATCATAATCAGCATTGGACCTTATAATAAAGATAGTTAATCAAACGTATTCATCCTTCTAAGTTAAGACCCTCGCGCATATTTCTAATTTTTTAATTGTAATACATTTTAGAGGTACGGTAATTGCGATTACGTTGGATTGCCTATAATAGTAAGGCCGCTAGTACACTCTTTATTACCTCGTACTAAATAATCCTCATACACACTCAATTGTCTCTAAGTGAACTTGTTAAATTTATTACCTAAACGATCTTATAAATAAACAGATAGAGTAACAAAACACTGTAAAGGTGAGTATTGAAAAGCGAAAATCTCCCTCGCATCTTAATGTTATCTTAAGAGAAAGCGATTACACAAATCTGAAGAAGCTATTAATCCGGCTCGCTGCCCTCGAATGGCATCATGGTTTGTTTAATAAAATCGCGAATTTACATATCAAAACCTACAAAGGGGCATAATTGGACCCGATGACTTAGAAAACGTAGTGGGTGAAGCGGGCGTGCCACCCCCAACAACAAACAAAGGAATTATACCCGCCTCAAGAAACTTTTAGCAATGGAAAACGCCTTAACAAACAGACGCGTGTGTATCTAATGAAATTCCTATGGTTGCATAACATACCCGTGTGAGCGCCGAGCGTTATTAGCGGAATTATTTCTTAGGGTAAATCTTTGAAGGCGACTGCTCTTTCGGAAAAGTTGTTAAGAAAATGGGTTGAGATCTTTTCGAGATTTCATTAGTTTGTAACTATGCGGTGTGCTACGCGAGGCATTTAATTTATTGGGTAGGCGTAGCTGAGGGAACGAATGGGCAGCGAGCATTCGAAAATGGAACAGAATCGCCGAATCATCTCGCTTTGAGCCGTCGCCGCCGCGACACGATTCGTTAAGAGACAAATGTTTAGATTCAATTCCACTAGTTTTTACACGCGGTAATTAGTAACGGTATGCTTATTCCGCATTCGGCCTGCGAGTATTCAGGCCGGTCCTTCCTATAATTGGTTTTTATTATAAATACCCTTACAGTAGCCAGTTAGTTGCAGATGAAAACATTTAAAGAATACAATAATTTGATGCCGGTTTACAAACTATTTCGATAACGTTATTGGTGACTGAACAAAAGTTATAAATAGCGTATTGATTTGTTGGATGGCGTAAACACCAAATCATTCGGCATCGTCTGAAGGTGCTTGAACCAGAGATTCTTACACAAGTGGGAGATAATGATTCGGTAGCGAATCGAATCGCTTAGTGAATCGCTTCAGGTTACTCGTAGAAACCATTGCGATGGGAAAGTGACGCAAAAAGTAGGGCTATTTAATAGATTTTTAAATGGTATTTAGGAAAAGGGCAAAAAAATAAAAGCTGTTTTATCAGTTACGGCTGGTTTGCCACTGTTTACGATTATGGTTTTGACTGTGACCCGTTTCACTTGAACTTGAAATATTTAATGTTAAACTATTTAACGATTATTCCAAAAGGAATTAACGAACCAACATTTGAACCGGTATTTCGAAACGAAAGTTGTTGTTGTTGTCTTGGGTGTGTCTACCCAAATCTATGTATCAGAAAAAATTATTCGATTAAATAACAGTTACTTTTTTATTAACACTATAATAAGTATGATGTTATTAAAACAAAAAAAATATTTATTCGATGATGAAATGATGATGATGATGAAATGATGAAAAAAATATGTTTATATTGAGCCACTTTTTATGTTTCCCCTGTCTTTCTGTAAAACTTAGATATAAATTTAGTTAAGTAGTAGTTAGTATTTACAAAAAAAAGGAAATACATAGGCTACTCTTTACTCGAAATAACTTAAATTACTATGTAAAAACTGAATTAGTTTCCAACGAAGTATTTCCTAACAACAATACGATAAGTGGATACAAATTTCATAACGTATCCACATTTCGTCTCGTCTCAAATGCCATCAATCCAAAGTCGTCAGTGCGTTGGCGTCGACGTTGTATCAATTGCCGCGCGTCGCGATGAATTATCGAATCTATTAACTCGCGAGACTACCAGATTCCAGCGCGATACAGAGTTAAGAACCGATAGAGCGGGCCTATAAATTTGTGAAATGTAAAAGCTTCTGCTTGCCCCGCTTACAGAACGAAACGAATATGAAAGACACGTACCTATAACATTTTAATTTTTGAGTTAAAAATCTTAAAAAAATTTTGACGTATATAAGATAATATTCACTAAATCTTGGCAAAAATTCCGACGATAAATAAATACCAAATGTATGTACGTGTTTTCCGTTGAAATACGTAATAATAGGAAAAAATTGTGGTCACAAGTTCTGAAAAATGACTAGTATTTTAAATATAGATATCTATTTATATTTACAATCTTGTACATCACTCACCCAAATCGGACGTCGTAACTCAATCGTTTCACACTTTGATCAAGTAAAATAAGTAATTTGTTACGCATTGCATTTTAGGTCATGAGAAATAAGTTTCAATACCGCGTTATCCTACTTATTTGTTACTTAAATAAATATTTATTGCAACTGAAACGTATAAAATATATATTTTTAATACAGTTTTTAGTACAGAAATGACATGAGAGACGGGAAAACCAGTACATTATTAATTTTCAATCTCTCTGTAATTTATTAACTCTACAATTTGAAGCTTGAAGTAGGCAATTTGTACTAATTATAACGCGCGAACGACGCGAAATTGTATTATCTTTTACATGGCATCGAAGTTACAGTAGGGAGTCTCAATCCATGAAATCATTTGTTTTGTTTTCCCGCCCTCTGCATTTTTAGGCATCATTCGTCTCTTAATGATGATTTACGCCCGTAAAGTCGTATGAGAATTTATTTCGCATTTTATACGCTCCGCGGACAGATGTGTACGAGAGATAATTATCATAGGCAACAATGTAAGACATCCAAGATAGCAGTGACGATCTTTCTTCGCGATAAAACAAAAAGCAATAAAATGTAATCAAAAGATCAAAAGAATGGGGCTCAGCGCCGATATGCACACGTGCATGATTGTGTGTATGTGTAACCTAACACGTGATAGAACAAAAGCTGATGACAGACAGAGAAGTGTCAATATCCTTGATGGAGTGCGAGCAGCACAAGAAGCCCGTATGCCTGGCTTGCACTTCATTCATCCCACATAATAGCACTTAGCTTAGTGTGTGGGAATGTTAGAAGAAATAAATTATACATTATATTCCTCGACGCCAATAAGAAGCGTGTTTCTGTAATTTTATTACTTAACTAACCTCTTAACGGCTGTAGATGTACCATTCAGAGATGCCAAGAAACCTTTCAAAGCCTATTAATGTCGATACCCCGACCCCAAAGAGTTTAAAACCAGAAATGGAAGTATACATTCCCCTAAAAGTCGCCATTAGAATTAGAAGCACAATTTATTCTTCATCGGGGTACAATATTTCCACACTTCCTTGTAATGTAACCACGGTTTTTATTTAGCGGTTAAGAGAGGATTTCGTCTTTTTTTCTTTACTTCTTCGTTCTTGTATTGTACAATAAAAATGTACGTAAGACATAAGTACTTAACTGTTATTTAAAAAAAATTCAACGAAAGTGTAAAGTACAAACTTTATGGACTTTATCAAAAATATCATTGTTAATTAATCAACAAGCAACAAACAATAATATTTAATATAAATATTGTATTACTGACATCTACACCATAAGTACGTACATTTGTTTACAGTAGTCTTTCATTATTGTCCCTTTATTGTCGTATTTTGTATTTAACTTCCTATTGAAGTCGTGCAAACACATTAATTTATAGAGAGCAAGACAAACTTTAAAAGCCGTAACAGTCTTGGCGCAAAACTTTTACATTAGCGCCGGTCGGCAAGCAATTACGATTACGTCTATCACTGTGTTCTGCTCGTAATTTGTTTCCATTTCCGTTACGTCCCTGTGATTTGAACCTTTTAACTGAATTTATGAAAAGTTGTCGTTATAGATAATTCGTTTACCTATTTGTGCTGTTTCGTTGTCAGTTATTTGTGCACTGAATTTACCATTGATTTTCCTATGAGCTTTAAAAATAAAAGTCGACACAGATACATTAAAATTTCCGGTGGTGGTCGGAGATACAGTTACAAAGTAGTCAAATGTATGTATTTAAAAAAATACTACATCAACTGTTAACTAATATGGGTAAAGGCGTAAAAGTAGTAATTACTAATTACACCTGTAACGATAAACGCTTGAGACTAGACAGAAATAAAAGATCCTAACATTACGCTCCACCTTTATGACATGGTCAAGTGTTTAATTAGCAACAATGTAATCGTACGGTCCAATAAACATTTCAATGGACCGAGCTTGTCAAATAAATCCAGTAAATATTTTAATGACTTTGTATATTGGACTAGTTTATTGCAGGTATAAAATCGTCCGCGTAAAACGCGTATCAACCCTCGCAGGACAAAGTCTCTAGTTAAACTATAAAATAAATCTAGCAAGTTATCGTCTACAATAAACAGTCGCCGCGGAAGGCTATCGCCAATTCCCACGCAAAGTTGCTGTTAATAAAAGCAACAAAATTATATATTCAAGAGTTAGGAGGTGGTGGTATGGCAGTTAGGGCCTTCTACGTGGTCCGAGTTACAATGCAAATTGCCATGGAGGGGTGCGCCGATGCCCTCTAACTGTGCGACTCGCAAAGATGGCCGCCGTAATGGTGAAATGAAATTATTAAGCATTGTCTTGTGGAATCGGCCGCAGTCGACACCTGAGTCTCCGGCGACGACCGCTTAGTGTGGATATCCCTCGCGAATTTAGTATTGCCGATTTACCACCAAACCTTTTGAATTAGTTTTTAAAAGGCATTTTTTTGTTATAATCATGATACTTGTGTATATTGCAGTTAAGTATTAGGTAAATGATATAAAAATGAAAAAATATTTGACTGTGTGCGAAAAGAAAAGCAAAATAATGTAGTCAAAGTTAAAAAAAAAACATTAGCAAATTAAATACTTAAAAATATTTACTAAAAAACCAGTAGATTAAAACATATTGTTATACCTTTTACGATGATTTTAGTTAATTCCAATTTGACGTCTAAGCGATCTAAAATACGTTTAGCGAAAGCTCCACTTATTTCCAACGTCAAGACATTACTTACAACCCTCGACTGAAAGCTTTGTATTAAAATTTAAATCTACTTTGCAAAGTGTATTTTATACACGTGCTCCTGCAATTTTGATCGTTCATAAAGCTCAAAACAGCTACTATTATTACGTTTTACCTTGCGGTATTGGGTGTTACACACTCCCTTACCATTTGGTAGCATTTCGACTAAGTCTCCCATGAATTTAGTATGCACAATGTTAATGTATTATAGAAGGTTTAATTACTCGTTTGCGGTATGCTTGCGGTTTGACTGTGCGTCTCTCTGTTTCAAATGTTCATTTGTGTGTATTGGAAGGATACGACGTTTGTGGAGAAATGTGATTATGGTCTGTTATGCTTTGAATTTTAAATGTTGATGTGTGTGAACGTATAAAGTTACTCACTAATTGCGGGATCCACGATTTTTGTTTAAAGGTCCATGTCTTTTCAAGAGTAAGGCTTTAAAGAATTAGGATTGTTAAAAAATGTTTTCCGACAAGGATGCTGTATGTATGTTATATTTTTAAGATTTGGAGAGTGCTGTTTTGGTAGCCTCATTTAAAAAAAATGCCGACCTAGGTACTTTTGGATCACCAAGAAAAGAGGCATGTGCCGCCTACCTCCCCCTCTCCTCGGGATCCGCCAGTGCACATAGTACAAAATTATAAAATGTAAGAATTTTGTCATTTAAAATAACATTTAAAGTAGTGCAGATTAGTTTAAAATACAATGCATAAAGCACAAAAAGTGTGTTCATCAATCACGTCTATTATTCCGGGCCGTAATGCGAAATCGATGTCCGATTTCGCGTCTTATAAAAATAAATTAATTTCAAAATTTGTTTTCGACAACAAAGGCGCGGACCCTCTGCTTATTGGCCGTCTGAAATTCCTCTTTAATCCAACGCATGCCCAGTCCGTGTTTTTAATTTCACACAAAAAACAGCTCGAGTCGGTGATCAATCAAAACTCGCGCTCGTTTCTTTTTTCTATACTTCATTTCAGTACGTACACTTTCGCCTTTCTGTAACCGCTATAAATGTGCCTTTATTATTTTGTTTGCAAAAAGGAAATGGATACATTTTGAATTAAATTAGTTAATGGAATTCGTTCACAGAATTTGATAATTACTGCGCTGCGATCGCGAAAAGCAAATACTAGACGCGACTAATTTTATTTTCACGGAATTGTGTGGACTGTAAGAATTTTACAATTGCGGAATAAAAATAAATTATTCCATTAAATTTTAGATCTTGTTAGTTATATGTTATATCCACTCAATTTTAGTTAAAATTCCAATTAAAGAGAAATACCAATTGTAATTTTCTCTGCAAATAAAATACTAAGTGTTTACTTTTAATTAACAGCTTTATTTTTATTACAAATAAACTGTCACATCTACTTCTAATGAGAAGCTCGTTATGCGTTCGTTAGAAGGGTGTGGATGGCGGTCTGTTATGCCTGTCCTCTACAGTACTCACCTGTATTGACTTCCAAATTGACTTCCAAAAAAACCTCTTTTCTATGTTAGTTACAGACATAGTACCTACTGCATAGGAACTGCATGTTCGTTTGCTACTTCAATTTTTTGAGAAATATTGAAATTAAGGCATAAAAATGTTGATTCAGTTTTGTTTTACCCACTTATATACATAACTTCACGAGTTATGAGTAATCACGTCACTGGCGATATTATTAAGTAACCGCATATCGACTTGTCGCAATGCCGGGTCTTCTGAAAGAGAAAGTTACAACAAAAAATAATGTATGCGCACTGAACTGATAAATGTACGATTGATTTAAAATAATCAAGAATCAATTTGACAATCGTATTAGATGTCTATTTGTATGTGCATTTTGAAGAATATTTGTATGTACCGGGTTTTTACAAATAATAATCCATTTTTACTTTTTAATTGTATATTATGGTTTTAAATATAACAGAATTCACAATATGTCGATTTTCGACCATGATATATATATTTTTTGCTTTTTTTTAAATTTTATTTTTTTTATTAATGCTTACATACATCAATATCTTCCAATCAAAAGTATGTAAACCAATTATGAATATGTTTAAAATGTAATATAAAACAAATAATATATGATAATAACTCAAAACTTTTATATGTATAATGAAATCGTTTATGTTCCTTAAAATGGGATTAATAATTTGGTTCCGTTAAAACAAAAGAAGGATGCCATATCAATATTTTCTTAACTCTATCTCTTTGGGTCTTAGGAGATTTAAGCCCTTTTGGGATGCTCTCCTCGGGCTTCAATTCCGATTCGATTTAAATATTACTTAATGTTCCCCACGAATATTACAATTAAGGGTTGTTCCTATTTCGAGAGTTGGCGAATTATTGCTTACGGACTATTGAATTAAGTACTGAAGTTGTAAATAATTAAATAAATATAATGATAACATTTTATATAAAAATAACAGTTTTTACAAATATTAGGACAGTCAGCATAACAAACAAATAAAGAACCAACCATATAATGCATCAACTAATTTTATCAAAGCAAATTCAATTATTTACACGGCGAATGACAAAAACGCTTTTTTTCATAAAAGCTGCAAATTCTATGTCGCTTGAAACGTAATGGTAACATGTGTCCTAATGGTATTTGAAAGGAATCAGTGAGATAAACGCATTTTTTGCTCAAAGATAAGAAACTAGCACTCCAGCCGCTGTAAATCCTATTTGAAAAACACGCAACGGTGGTTTTTAAAGGACGTCCTCTTAAAATCTTTTACCACTCCCACACTTACACAAAACTTTTTCTTAATCACTTTACATTTTGGCTGTTTTATGCTGTGGCGCCTTTGAATGCAAAGATGTTTTGTCATTTAATCTGGATTAGGATCACATGCCTTAAGTAATAAGGCCAAGTATGTTTCGAATCACGCACGCTGAGGTTCCGTAAATTGGTTGAGCATTCATTTTCATTACTGAAAAAATATTTTGTATTTCTTATTTTTCAAAGACCATACGAAATTCAAAGTGATTTCAATTGTCGCTAAATTTAAAATAGCTTTTAATTGAAAATATTCCATGTCTTAAAAACCATATACGTGCAAGCCATTGGTTCGCAGAACCCTAAAAATGTTCTGCATTAAAATGTGCACTTTTGGTTTTTTATCGATTATCTTCACTTCAGTATAATTCTGACAGCCCAATAAATAAAATACATATGCGGGTTATTTAATTCCATGCGAATTTTGAAAGAAATAATCCATGTTTTAAAGTATAAATATACCTATCCAAATTTTTTAAATAATAAAAAAAACCTAAAAATATAAAATTTAAGTGAGAGTATAAAACTTTATACATTGAAATAATAAATTAGTGTTCAGAACATGATTCTGAAATCCGCGATTTTACGAAACTTTTCAAAAAATTCGGTAGCGCCTGTAACACGCATTGAACAAACAAAGAAACACATTACAAAGCCATAAAGCATGCAACAAAGGGACCGACGAATACGTGTTGAAACTGATCCATCATGTCTCCTTTTAAAATAACAAAAACTCATACGATGCACACAACAGATGCTCTGGTAAAAAATCGACCCTTACTACCCTACAAAAAAGCCATAATTTCTATTAAAATAACTGTAATTTACTAAATAACGTTTCTGTCATAAACGTTTAAATGCAAATTTGGCACCCCGATATATTAATATGGCCGCAATTTAGACAAATTGGAATGCACCTCCTGTCAGCTAATTAATATTAAGCCAAGAGTTCTTATATCGTTGAGCTTACTCGCCATGGGCAGGTGGCGGTTTAATGAAATCATCATTGATAGCAATATTAACGTTTTAATATCGTCTGACTGCATAATAAATGTAAACATTAAATACGAAACGTCCAAAACAATCAATAACGCTTGACACCACAGGTTCAGGTATGGCGGCTTTATTTTTCTCTTCGAATCACAAACATCAATATCACAAAGCAAACATAATAACGACCAATGGAGAGTCCACATATCAACATGCAAAATTCCAATTAGATTCCAAACGTACGAACGTGATAAAGCAACCGTTATTGAAGTCGCTTATCAGTGTAATTAGAAAGGAACTAAGCTGTAACCATTTGCGTTTATAATGGGAACATTCGAGTGCCGTACAGTTGTTTGATAACGGAAAAAATACTTATATTTGTTATCAATAAAAATATATTACTTTATGAAAAAAAACTTATTACGTCACAATATTTGATTTAAATGGTTCTTGGATGTTAACGTTGATTTTAATTATGAGCTTTCAAAATATAAAAGGTCACTTAAGAATAACCTAAGCAACTCAAACCTAGCGCCGTCTAAATCGCACCCTAACCGCACCCAGGATCATGTGATAATGGACGCAGTCGTTAAGAGGGCCATTCAAAAAATAATCTACCGCAGAATTGGCTCTTACCACTCACCGCGGATTCGTCATAAGGGAATGCGGCATCAAATATTCAATTTTAAAACAGCCGCTAAAAGCGAAACGTCATCGTCCATACAGACGCAGCTGGGACTCGACGATTTAGAAATTTTGTTACAGATGGGACACGCACTTCAGCCTCGCAAGAGAGATAAAATAAGAAATTGCATTAACAAAAGTGAAAAAATTAATGAAGACGACAGAAACACCGGCTCAGCTGTCGTGAAATTGCCTCCAATAGCACTGTTTACAGGGTGTGTTGATGACGTAACGCGAGATGTCTCGGGACTTCTGAAAATTATTCTGTCAAGAACACGAAAATGACACAGAGTAGGAAAAATTTCATTAGCGCCAATCAAAATGACGAGGTCCAAAATGAAGCTCGCTAGGAAAGTCGTAATCACGGACTTCAGTAGCCACCCCCTCGACATGAGGTCTTATTAAAGGAATAATATTTACAAAACGAGACGCCTCGAAATCCCCAAATTAAGATCTCGCCGAAACCCGCCCAACTTCCACAAAGTGGAATCATTAAATTAAAAATGTAAACTTTTCTCTTAGCAAGGTAATGGGCATCCCGATGTAGATAAATAGATGGAATAGCTGCAAAAAGGAGCATTTTCCTGTTCATTAAATTTTTCCTTCGCTTTTTTATTTCGACCCCTGGTGCTAATTTTGTTGGAATTCACGCCCCTCAACTCCACCCGCCGAGACTCAATCACAGAAATTTTATATCCGGAATTAAATAAGTACCCGACCGAATTACGGACAAAATTTAATATGAGCTTATTTTTAGCGGAGTATCTTTCCTAATTAATCAGATACAGCGTTATGCTTATTACATTCGAAGTTTAATCAGATTTCATATAGAATTCTTGAGACGAGAATATTTATTACGAACCGAAGAGTCAAGGACAGCTTTTGAAGTCGTTAAAGAAGTCAATCAAGATGCGAAATATTCTCATCAGCGGCAACTTATTCCAGAGGGTGGTTTGTGTTGGTAACTCAATTGTCTATAAGATCCGTAGCTTCGCTGGAGGAAACGTCAGTGAGGTCGGTAGCAAATGCAATTATATCTACTAATATGCCGTCTGCGACCGACGCGCGCCCGCTCGCTTCTCAAACCCTTTAACTGTTTGGGGATCATTTAAAAGTTAGTTATTACGCCGCTGCACCTGAGTTTACGTTCCAATTTGAATTTACCTAATCCTAGCAACCGCAATTTGTAGATTAATGCCTGTTATTGATAAGTTGCTACAATTATGTTTCGAGCACAACACAAGCTAAAACATATGTAGACTATTATTATTGTTACTATTAGGAGTTCGTTCCTTGTTAGTGCAGAAAAATTGACAATAAGTTCAATTATTTCAATGGCCACTGCTTGAGTACTCTTTAACAAATTAGATAAAGCTTTTCGTTAAAATAAATCCATTCTCGAATAATTAAATTATCTGAATCAATCAATTAAATAAAATCTCAAACAATTATTCGTTTCTACATGTAACAAACAACATTTATGTTGTAAGCTTTTTAAAACAATTTACAATATAAAGGACCGCGGTCGCCTTGTCTCGCAGTATCGGATTCCCTTAAACATATTGATTGGTGCAAATAAGGAAATCGAATTATTCAATGTCCGCCCCTCATTTGTTTCCTGCTCCCCCACAGCAGAGATGAAGAAATTCTTTCTGAGTTTTCGATTACTTGTCCAATTAATTTTATAGATTCATTTGTCTTAGGCGCTTTGAAATATAGGCTCGTATTGACTGAATCGACTCTGATACAAATGTGAGAGCTTTGGCCGCGCTACTGCATTTGCTGTATTGCATATTTATGAAGCCAATATATTGCTACTTAATCTAAGCGTATACCGGGTTTTTACTGAGATGATTTCTTCAACGCATAATGGGTCATTGGTTATCATCAATTCGTCTTGAACATAAATTATATGACATAAATTGTTTACTATATTTAAAATTTCATAAAAGTAGACTGAACAATTTCCCACTTTGTCATTATGATACAGAGCTTTAATAAAATACACGACTTTGACATATCTTAACTTGACTTGGAATAGTCGCATTAAAGCTAAATCTGTGACCGTCAGTGGATGACCATTAAGTTGGAGAAGGGTGCAATATGCTGGTCGAGATTACATAATGCAGTTGGGGCATCGTGATGAGAGGGAAAGTTCACGTTCCGTTTCTCATCACGCCTCCGCGCGCATCTGGGTGAGTGCGGCTAGTGGCCAGACCAACGCACCGGCCATTCATGACATAATTGGCAGGGTCCCTCGCTATGCGTACCCTACAGTCCTCACTGCACATGCTGGAACCAACTGCTTGGTGTAAATCAAAGGCGTAATCATTACAATGGTATATTATTTGAATTGATTGCTTGATGTCGCACACTAAAAATATTATAGTTGACACATCCAGAAACGTACAAAGATATTTATAGTACGAATGGGTAGATATAAAAACAAGATGAAGAAGAAACGTTATATCTAATAAGTAACATACATTAGGGTAATCGCCAAATAAGTCTTACGGCGCTGTTATTTTTTAATTCAAGCAAAATTTAGGTAGAAGCGATAACGGAATGGATTGTTGACGATGTTCACGAAAAGCCTTTATCTATGAAATTTTCTACAAAATATACTCTATAACATAATATGATGATATCTGTTTATATAATCTGTCATATATGTACAGATAATATAGAGTTCAGAGGGACAGAGCCAGTGAAGCAAATGAATGGACACCTTCAGCGATTTCTCGCTTAACACTCCCCACTTAAACGGAGGGCAATTATTAGGGCGCTCGATTTTATATCGCACGTAATATTCGCAAATACTCTTAAAATTGATATGCTGATAAATGTCATAGTTTTTAGATATTTTGAGATTCGATACCATGATGCTATACACAATCTCAAAGCATCCTAATAATTCACAAAAAACGATTGACTTAATAAATATATACTACGGTTTAATACAATACTATGAACTTTATTACCTATGTTTTTATTATTTTGATAAATGCCATGCTTTTATAATGAAAAATATCTACTTATATCCTTTCTACTTACAACAACACTTTTTAAAATGACAAAGTACTAAAACATCAACTCAATTCCATTATATTCCTATGAAAACGTTTACAAAAATAATACCAGCGTCAAAACCACAGGTCCGGGGGCGTCGGCACCCTTTACGAAATCATTTCCATTCCCTTTTCCGAGTGAAAATTACCCGCGGACGGTCAAAGAGTTAACGATTTGCTGTTTATTTGTATTCAACCTTTGTTAGTTTAAAGGTGTTACAGTGTTACCCGCTCCTTTGTTTGGATTCCGTTTGGATAACCAGTATGTGTATATCAACATTTAGTTAAAATATGAAATTGACGTTCTATGGTTACATTGAAGTTGAATCTATTTCCTGAAATATTTTGTGCTTAATCTTTAGTATTTTGTCTTCGGTTCCTTAGTGTTAAGAAGATGTAGATAATAGATAGTAACAAGCTTCAAAATTCTTTGTAATATTCTCCGACATATTCATTCTCATTCTAGAAAATGTCACTGCATGAATGATGCTGGTTTTATGATATTTTTATCGTCAGCCTTAGTTAACAATGAATCAAATTCTTTAATTTGATCGTATACAGACATACACGGGTATTTCTATAAATATTCAAATCTGGTTACGTATTAAGAATCGTTGCTACTTAGGAGGTATAGAGGACTCAAAATCGGATTGGTTTAGATAAAAACATCTTGCTTTGTAGTTTGTATGCCGACATCTTAAAGGATTATACCAACTGTCAATGTTACATTAAGAATATCTCATAAAGAATACCTCATCATTAAGGATATCATAAAGAATTAATTTTTTTGTAAAATAAAGTAGATAAACCATATCACTTTGCTTTATTCTGGCAACAAAAATATCACTGAACTTGGCAAAAAATCCACACCAAACGAAACCTTTTATAATGGTAATCATTATTTCATATAAAATTCGCCATTCATCCCTATGTGCAACTCTGCAATGTCTCTGGAACAGCATTGTATTCCAGGTCAATCAAGGCCACTCAAAATATTACGATTACAAAAAAATCGGAACAGTAGAGTTTTGTATTCATCGTGTACCACAGCATGGCATCATTCTTCAATGAGGTCTCTCAGTGGGGAGTCCACAGTAGCATCGCCGTCTCTTTTTGTACGACTAACGTTTTATCAAACATGTTAATGGCCGGCTTTATGAGACCAACAAAAGAAGCGTGCCAACGGAGGCGTTAAATCCTTTACGATTTGATGATGATGATCACGAATTTGTCATGGGATCAATTTAGGTTCTCGTTAATGGGCAATGGGCATGCGTGAGAATCTTTGAAATAATCTACTTTTAAAGTATTAATTACGAAATTCGCACCACTAGCGACGCCTCGTTACACTCTTAATTGAGGACATCAATTATTTTTAAATACTTACCACAGCGATGAACACACATTCATTCTAATTACATTAAACTTAAAAACACACAAACATGCTTAAAAATTAAACGTAAAAATGCATATTTTACTAAATGAACAATATCTGTAAATTTATCTGTGATATAATTGGGATGTTGTTTTCAATTTGACAAAATTCAAAAAGGGTGTAACCTGGAAGCAAAATAACGACAACTAACATTTTACCCACAGTAATTCCATTTACAGTACATAAAAAAATCACACCACCGAGACAGACATGTGCACTTGAATTTTAAATACTGAACTGGCCAATCAAGCAATTGAAAAATGTGAAACAATGGGGTCCATTACATTCTAGTTCCAATCATAGGTGAAAGGTGGCATGGCATACCTTAGTAAACTATAAATGGAACTTGCGAAAAAATCCATAACACAATCAAAATAACACACATTAAAAAGCAATTTTGATGGAAAATAATACTGTGCTAAGTCCTGCGTCGCGGGTGTGTCGTGTGGTCTTCCAAGCTACCCCCTTGGACCGTGGCTACCGGCCCAGCGGCCGGGCCCGCCCGAACGTTTCCGAACGTAACCGAATCCGGCCGAACGAAACCGAACGCGCGAGCGACTAGCGACATACCTGTCTGGCGCTTTCATTGACAGGCACCTGAAATGAAGAAAAAAAGTCCGTCCAATTCGTTGAAAACTTTAAATTTCAAATAATTTCGTTTTTTTAGCATAGCTCTTTGACACAGATAAATTTACATGCATTAAGTAAAATATCAGTCACATCAGTAAAATAACACGACAAACATTTGGTTTTTGTCATTTTCAATTTCAATGGCAAAATATAACATTTAGGAATAATCTGTAGACAGCAACAAAAAAATTACATCTACAAAAATTAAAAGTAAACATACCAAAAAGTACAAACAATAATGTGGCAAAAACAGTTAAAAACAACATTGCAAGATGTATTAGGACAGTTGTTAAAATATGGGGTAGCGTGGAACGGCTTGACTCCGATGATATTGTGCGCTTGCACGCGATCGCACTCGTGTTTGCATTCGATGCGTTTCTACGCTCCATGCTCTTAATTCATATTATTGATTTTTATTGTTTAAATGATTTGACATAAACATAAAAAAGTCCTTTACACCCGTATTGCTTTTATATAAGTAATAATTGCCTGTACAGGTACAGAATTCCGATCATTTGAAAAACAGAAAAAAACATAATAAAATAGTAGTCTAGCCAAAGTTGTTATAAAATATATCTAGGTTCTTATTCTTCATATTCTTCAAGTACCAAGTAAGGTAGAAAAAATATTGATGAATTCTGATGTATTAATTTTTCGCCCATCTATTTGTTATAAAATGTAATGAAGTCACATATTCTGAAGCTCCTAGGTATTCAATACCGGTGTGCGTCTGTTTAATTAAAAATAAGTGTTTTCATGAAATCATTGTAATACCTACTAGAGGCAATTTTGTCTCCTAACCCACGTTTTCACCCAATGGCCACGAAATATTCCCTTTCAGCGTAATTCGCTTGGCACTACGAGCATCAGCGTGTAAGACAAATATATTATGTATTTTTTCGTATAAGGTCATGTCATCGCAGCAAATTGTAACGAATTTTGTTGAAATTCGCTTAACCTTGACGCTTGTAACCAAGAAATATTTCGTAGCCCTCAAATGAGAATACCTGAAAATCGATATCTTTATTATATTGAGAATAAAAAGCACGCACTTCTAAATGTATAAATCATTATTACAAATCATATCAGTAAAATGGGCGATTAGTATTAAATGTATTGAGCCATTATGATGTAGGAGTCCCTTCTCCCAATGGACAAATTTATTACATTATATTGGTTAAGATCACGCAAACGAAATCATAAGGTTATATGGATTCAATTTCATTAAATCAAATCTAAGTAAAATTAGTTAAACCATATCTATACGTATGAAAACATTATTAATGGGCTTACTTTCTTTACATATTATGTATGTAAGTCAATGCTTGTTATGAAATTAAATATATGTGTATAGGAACGAAGAATAATATAAGTACGATTTCATTACGCATAATAATGAAATATCAATATACATATTTTACAAGTCTATTTATTCTTTTGGACAAGTTACTTAATGTAGAAGTATTGTAAAAATTTTAATCGCAAAGCTTACCTATGTTCTGCAGTAATTTACATTTTATAATTTATCTAGTAGATAAATACGACATACCTTATTCTATTCCTAGACTTATGTTAAAAAATAAGACAAAAAAAATTAATACCTTTATACTTGACGACAGTAAAGATTTTTTAAAGCTTTAAAAACTAATAACGATACCGTGATAGACGATGAAGACGTCTTATTGCTAAAAGTAATTTATTTTATGGAACAAAAAGACTGAACAACCGATGAATCGGTTCAATCAACATCGTTCGATGTAACATTCACAAAACATTTCACTCAATGTGTTCAACCACTGATGACTGTTATTTTGCGCTGTTTTGATACATACGTTTCTCACCGACATTATAATCGGCACTTCGATTGCAACGCATAGGCATAACATTCAAAAGACACCTACTCGAAAAAACCAATCTATCAATATTAGGACACAAAAAATAATGCAAGTCAGTTAATAATGCTGAATCGGCAATCAACAATGGAAATAAAGTCACAGTCATTTTTTTAATAATGGCAACTAAGTTTTTTTCTTTTTATCGCCACCCTAGGTTCGTTTGACATTTGAACTGGCTGATGACTTGGCCGCCATGATTGATCGTCGCGACCCAGTAAATAAGTGCAATTTAGCGTTTATTTTCCCTCCTAATCAGTGGTTGTTATTGTTAACTGCATTAATTTTATCTTTTTTATCATCCATCTGCTTAATAATATCGTTATGTAGCGCATAAGTAAACAAAGAACGAACGAATAATGCGAAAATTAATCGATAAAAATAAAAATATTTACATACAAATTAGCTGTTGAATTAGGAGTAGTAATCATTTGTCAATCCGCAATGTCATTCAAAATCCCACAGTTAAAAATATTGTAAACGTAACGCAAAACATATTTTACGTCGAGCTCTTAAGGATCAATTTTAAACTTCTTGTCCCTATTGAATCTTATATCTCTTAGAACCTAGGAGTCGGAATTAAGATCCTTCTAAGAGTAGATTTATGATTCATATTGCCATGATATTATTTTAGGAGCTAAAACAAAATGAGCGACTGTTTACAATTTATCATCGGACCAAGTATCCGCCCAGGTCGTAACGAATCACTAGTAAATAAATCGACCACAAACGTTTCGGTTATTTCTTTTGATGTAGCGAACTGGGAAGAGGAACTGGGATCATATTAATTTATTTTGATTTGGTTCTGATGATTTGTAAAATATTTGAACACAAATCCACAGAAGCGTGGTTATAAATCACTTATTTTATTCATATTATACAAATTATAATTTGAAGGCAGATCTTTCGTGGGTTGCTTTGAGAGACATCGTTGCCTCTTTCTTTTGCCGAATAATAACACACCCTCTAGTAGAATGCAGCGTTCAGCGGTGTGTTTTATTTTAAAGGGTAAAGAGTGCAAGGAGACACTTACTGGGCGTTCAAACTTAGACCTTAAACGCACCTGTCCATTTTATAATATGGAAATAGCAAACGAGTATGCAGTCTAACTACTGGTTAGTGGCAGTTGCAACCCATGGTCATCTGTTAGCATCCCCAGATAAAAGACGCTTTCTACACTCATAGCTCCACACTGGGATTTTTTCCTGTATCGTGGATATCAGGAAAACACAGAAAGACGAATACACAAACACCCAGAACCAGAACGGACATCTAAACTCAACATTGAAATGTCTGTCTGGCCGGGAATCGAACCCGGAACCCACTGCGCGTCAGACCGGCATGGTGACCGCTCCACCACGCGGGTCGTCAGATAAGATCAGAGTCCTACCTTAGATTGACCACAGATGCGTTACGACCGGATAAGTATTTCTCCCTTACGACACTCTTAAGACCAGAACAAAACAACGCTTAACACTGCTGTTATTAGGTAGAAAAAGATATGATGGTGGTGCTTTCGGTGTACTCCATTTTGATCACCCAGGTGATATCACACAGGTAATCATAGGCGACTCATTGGTGTCCTTTGATCTTACTTCTACTTTAAAAAATAGATTACTTCGGTATACTTTAATGACCTTTACAAAATACGTAAAATAGGTGCCCTAAATAGTTGGTTTTGTTACACCTAGGTAATCATAAATGCACCTTATTATCCATGCAGACCTATGATCATCCAGGCGATGTCTCAAGTGATCAAAGTACATCAGTGAGTCGCCTTTAATCACCTAGGTGATATCACCTGGGTGATCAAAATGGGATACACCTGTCGGAGTCGTACCACAAAGGGTTCCACCACCTTGTATGTATGTATTTTGGTAGACTTGAATTCTTAGTTACGTTATCTTGGTGAATTGTATGCTACTTCCTGAGCCTTCTCGTTTGCTACTCCTACAATAAAAAAATAACTTGCGACGATTTATATATAGAGTGCACCGCGCTATTGTGAGTCAGTAACAAATAAATTAGATTTGACAGGTCTCGTTAGATTGATATGTTCTAGGCTAAACGTGTAATTGAGTGTGATGCCGGGATGTGGGGGTCTACCAGACCATTTAGGCCTACAAGGCTCCTCATCGTTTGTTATTTGTGTTTGGTACAATGATATCATCTTATAAAAAAGTGGTTACGCTTTTACATTTACTGTATTTGAAATCCCCATTTTATATGATAACATGGAAATAAGCTAAGTGCTTCTATGTAATGTAACTAAGTATTAATTAAGTGCAATTAAATTGTCGCACTCATTAATACAAGCTTATTAGAGGCAGTAAGTAATTAATATTACAAAAACTCTTAAAGTTGTCTTTTCTCTAACCAAATACTTACCAACATTCCTACATTTCCTCTCGAGCATTCGAGAAAACTTAACGAGAAACACAACGCTCAATTAAAACGCAGAAATAATTATTTCCCGCCCCTCTTTAAACGAAATTAACAATGTAAATACGAGTGGTTGTCAGTACGCCGTAGGTTTGCCGTTATTAAATATCTTAGAATTATAATCCAATAATAATAACCCTCGAAGGAAATCTATCGGCCTCGTGTTTATTTGTAAAATTAAACTCTTCGATTCGAATTATTTTTCAGTTATATTAAAATTTCTTTAATTGATACTCCAAACCAAATTCGTAGAGAAATACTTCACATTATTAATAACTAGCTTATTCCCGCAGTTCTGCCCGCTTCAGCCATTTTTACCTTAGAAATGAGTATCATATGTCTTTTTAGATCGTAAACTATCTGTGTGACAATCATATGTGAAATCCGACTTGTAGTTATAGCAAAAGAGTCACTAACACATCACTAACTTTAACATTTGTAAGAATATTTGTAAGATGATTATGTACATTTCTTGTAAATATACACGAACTTACAGATAACTTATCTTTAACACCTATATCTGCCTTACAGTCACTATGTATATTACGACACTGAAAAGCGATTTTGTCGTATCTCGAACACATACGATAATTTGGAATTTTAGAATAGTTTTATCAATAAAATATAATAGATTATAGTTAGAATTTCAATATATACAAATAAAGACATTCGGAAACTATGTAGAAATTTATAGATTTTTATTTCAAAGGTGCATTTTTTGAGATACTACAAGATTTCTTTCTGGCGTCGATTTGTTGTCGAGTGGTCAGGAATGGCAACATATCACTAATTGACTAAAGGTAAAACCACAGTTCAATGGGTTTATTACAGATGTACATGGATGAGCACATCTCCAACCTTATTAAAAGTGTAGTGGTTAGAGGTGTGATAAAGAAAATGTGTATATGTCATAGTCTATCCTTCGTAGTAATACAATAGTCACTAACATTTGAAGGTTTTGACAAATGTCTATGACGCAAGTATTTTTAAATTAGGCCAATACAATTAGTCCTATAAGAAGAAAAAAGAAAACCCGCCCTACATTAAAAGTAAAAGACTTGAATAATGCTAACTCTTCCACGCCACCTGCCCCCAACAAACTTTTGACACGACCGTTACAAACATTTTTCGGGGAAAATAATTGCACGTTTATTCTCCAGAGGGCATTAATTTCCCTTCACCCGCGATTCAGCCCTGAAAACAACCCAATTAGTACATTACTTCTTACTTGTAGATCTAAGACCACCTTAGGACTGTTGCACATTAAAACGGCCCCATCTCAGTAAAATACTGGAAATATAAACGACATTTATGATATTAGTACTTAATATATTTTAACTTAATATTATCTGAATGCTTACATTTACGGCTACTATTAAATTTCTGTAATTAAAAGAAACGTTTTATTATAATATTGTTTTATAATGATAAATGCTGTAGTATGTATATGCAGCTTATCATTTTTTCTAAGATCTATGTAATTGTTATAGCGCATATTTTATTAAGCAATAGCAAAGTCGTTACTATATTCTGTAACTTTTAATTTTAAGTGTTACATTTCCTTGCACTATATTAAAGCTTTCTGTGTAACACTGCCTTGTTCTTCCCCTTTATATCGGCCCGTGCCAGAAATCCCTTATTTTTCTTATTTATAACAGTCTGAAGAATTCTTATAACTGAATCAGTTAAGTCCTTGTTCGCTACTTGTAATCCGAGCTTAAATTAAAATTTATTTATTCGTCCACTGCTAATTAAAAGGGTTACTTTTTTATCTACTGATTAATTGGCCCTGTGGCATTGTTTACACGTATTTAAAGCGTTACTCAGTCATAAATTGGTTTTACTACTATTTTATTTATCACTTTAAGATACTGACTTCCATTAGTCAACGTTTCTAATAAGTTTCCGTAAAGGGGGAAACTACGCTGTTAATGAGCTTACGACGACCCGTGATCGCCATGAAAGTCAGCCACGCAAAGTCCCGAGTTTGATTTCCGCCTGGGTAGAAATGTAATTGGTTTCTATTCTGTATCTGGGCTTTATCTACTATACTTGCGTGCTTCCACAATGCATTTAATTAGGGTTTTCTTACTAATTGAAAAAGCTTAGGGCTCTACGCAAGTCGACGTGAAACCTCCATACTTTAAACACTACGAAGTCGTCCGTGTCGCTTTATTTTGTTAGCTTGCAATTTTATACGTAAAAGATATTCTTTAGGAAATATAAATAAATTATTACAGATTGTTTAATTAATTATCAATCCCTATTCTACTTCAATTATTGAGAGCGCTAGTAATAAGAGATTATAAGACGTAAGAGCATAGTCTATTCGATGACTTGCAACGTCTAGTAGTACATACGAGAAATTAATAAAATTGCAACATTCTTCATATAAATTTATGCGTAAATACGCATTCTATATCGACTTTCAATTAAAGCAATAAATCTGTAATAATGCTTCGTAGAATAATTTATAATTTAAACGTCCATCGTGATGTACAAACTGACATATGCAGAGCGCGAGGAGTTCGAGAGACATAGACTGAGAGATTGCTACGAAACAAAACACGTAGCTAATATTATATTTACGATTGAAAGATAGAAATACTTTTCTCATATTTAATATATATCATAAGTTTTGACGTTTTAATTATCAATATACCCTTGCAAAAAGGATTTAGTTAAAAAGGGGATTGGCTATATTGAGTAATGAAAACATTGTATTAATAATTTTAGGTATTTTTATTACACACACAAGAACCCAAAAACGGTTGGAAAATTTATATAAAAAAGCTACACAATGAAATTGAAAATTCTATCCAAAATGTACATTTTTATGAGTATTTGATGTTGCAAAAAACAAAATAAACTCCTATTATTAATTCCACATCTACTTCCAATAATGTATATGAAATACATAATGAAGTATTGGAGCTAGCTCTCCTTCTATACGAGCATACAATAAAATGCAACGGGAGCGATTAGCTCCAGGCATCGACCGAGTGCGTGCTCACGATTTGCCGCACATCAAAACCTTGTTAATACAGCACTTATAATAACCAAATGCAACAAAATACTCCCTATGCCGACTCCTCAAGGATTTACATTCACCGGCAGAACGTTACACGAACTTCAACTTTGAAGCTGGTAGTCTCAACTGTTTAAGGAAGATGCTTGTCTAGAACATAGAACCAGTTTGCGTTAGGTATGATTGGAAAAGGGATTGCTGTTCAACATTGTCTTACTTGAGTGCTATGTGTTTTATTTAAGGCTTTTATTTAATTACTAGCAAGTTATACAATCATATATTTTGAATGTACGATGCAAAATAATGGAAATTCAATTTGAAATTGGGATTACAAATAAGTATACTTTTTGTAATAATATAAACAAGTTGCAAATGAGTATGAATTCCACTTGAAGTGAAGTAGTGGCCATGGCCACCATGTCGAACCACCGTCAAAGGATTAAAGTCCTACCAGAATAGGGCTTCGGTATCCCATGCCTATCGTAAGAGGCGACTAAAAGGGGGCTTCCGGGGTTGCGGGCGGCAATAGTGGGAACCGTTGAACCGTCCAGTCAAATGATCCCGGGAAGGACGGCGGCATGTATGGTCGCATACCTTCGTAAACACAATGTTCACCGGGAAAGAGCCCAAAAGGGGCAACGCGCTTGAAGGGCTCCAGTTTTGTTCCGTTGGAGATCCCGGAGTCTTCCACACAGCGCCGAGGACGGCCACGGCTTTAGTGTTGTATAAATACCTCATAACCCGGCGTCGTTCCCACGGCATCGGGTAGCTTTTAAAGGTTTCCCCCTCGAAAACAAAAAAAATGTCAGTCACATATGTTCCCACCTGAGGACTAAGTTAGAATGTCTTGTAAAAGCATTTCGTCTTACCACTTATCCCCGAGCAGAATGAAGCAGTGAGTTCCCGAACTCACTGCTTCATTCTGCTCTTAGTCAGCATGCATAAACATGTCAGTGATACCTTTGAGACCGGAGGAAGTTGACATTCGAAGTATTCTACCACCATCATTCAAAACGAAGCGGTAGTTAAAATAACCCACGTTATATCGTAGTATCAAAATAACAAGACAAGGCAAATTTCCAACCGTCACTGGCTGATAGTGTAAACGGCCACCATAAAAGAGAATTACGTTGTTAAAACAACTGGCAACGATTTTTCTTCGGCCTGCTAGTTGCATCACGCAAACCACGACCGTATGGGATACATTGCACTAACGAGATTGTTTATAGTTGTACCTAAAGTATACAACTTAGTATACAGCCGAATACTCCTGTTACAACTTTGTAGGGACTAATTATATAGTAAAAGATTTTATGTAAGAATGAAATAGCAAACGAGCATGCAGTCCATCTGATGGTAAGTGGTTACTGCAGCCCATGGACATCTAGTAAGCAACTGTGATAGAACAGGGGTTCGATCTGAAGTCGATCACAGATGTCCCGAGCACTAAGATATTCGCTCATATACATATAAGTGAGCCGGGTGCAGAAGCCTTCGTGGTAAGACACTGACGGTACCTCCGTCACACCTATTTCTAAATGATAACAACAGTGATAAATGCTGCTATGTTCTAATTTAAAACGTGTGATATGAAAAACAATCTTATTGGAGATGGCAAGGAATTTGTGGTAAACCACAGGCTCAAATCTACCAAAGACGGTAGTAGCCACTTTTCAGATGGGTTGGATGTTCATTTGCTACATCTATAAGAGCCGCCCAAAATCGTTTGAAATTATATTTAGTTACACGCGAATGTTACCAACCAAACCCAACATACCATTTAAACCACAATTAGAAGTCGGCAACCTTACATTGGTATAAATTTGAAATAAGCAAAGCACTGGCCAGCATTAAAGTTACAAAAGTTTAAATATACAAAATACATTACGTAGAACATGATTTTGAAATTATTCAAAACAGTGACGAAAAGCTAATCAAAACATATCCTCGAGTAGAGCTTACAAATGGGCTGTCCAAATATTCGTGTATCACGTAAACGGACACCCAACTTCCGGCTAGCTTACATCATTCCGACTGTTATTAAGATATCAGAGGGAACACCTTGGCTACTTTACATAATTCCGGAAACCATACGTTATGGCGTGGAACGAAACGAGTATATTTTCTTGGATGTGTCTAAGAATTTAATATGAAGTTTACCTACAAAAAAAATGTGTTTTAATATCTAACTTCATGTAAGTTATAGATATAGTTATAATAATACAAAGTCGAAGAAATAATATTTACATTAGTAATAAAGTACATGAACATATGATATCAACTTTGTTTTTCTTAATGATATCCAACTAAAAATCAATCAAACAATTAAAAACAACTACAACGAACATGTGAAAATAAATATGCTGAAGAGCTCATTTTAAGAGCTATGACTCTTATGATCATTTTGAAAATCAAGAGGACTAAACCTATCGTAAAAATAATAATAATTTAAATAATATATTTAAAAATGTATTTCCAACATGGTGTTAGCACGAAAGATAAAAAAAATAAGTTGTAACAAGTGTATAGCGAATTTTACCATAAGTCTATGGTTGGCCATAAATTTGTGCTATAATAAATACACCAACAGTAAATAGTAAAATCAGAGCACCAATTTTTCAATTAGTGCGCTCATTTTAATTTGATGTATTTAATCGAGCATTGTTGTAAGCAACGGCTCAATCAGTGAAAATTATTAATTAGCGAACACGAGCGAAACAAGCAAGCAATTCCGTCTGAAGCGAGGCGGGCGAACCACTATCTGTCGATAAAAAACTGTAGCAACGTAACATTATGCATTCACCGTCAGGCACATGAGAATATGTGAATCCACACGGTACTGACTTAAACTAGCATATGAAACAGGGTACTGACGTGTATGAAACATGGTACTGACTTTATGGACGTTTATACGAATACTACAACTACGTAGTACTAACTTACACGTACTATTATGAATGACACGTAACTGATTTAAGCCGATTATCATATGTAACAGGGTACTGACTTAGGCAGACTATTATATGACACTATAACACATGGATGATGGTTGGGACATATACTGCGTAGTATATTAGGTATAAGAATTTTATTGATTGATTGATTTTGCATACGTATCAAGTGAAATACGGCATCTTTTCTTTTGAATAAATCATTTATTATTTTAGACAAGGATTAAAATTACTCTATTATGACGTAAAATGAGTACAGGGATTTCACCAAATTTTTAACATTAAAACACATATAATTCATAAATTTTATTCATAATTTTAGCATTGTTTATATGACAATACGAAATATCAGTGAGACAGACGAGTTTCATAAAATGTAATCAAAGGAAAAGTGTATTACCTATTGTAATGTGAACGCTTACGTTGCAATTGCTTTCAAATTCATTGAATAAAGCAAATTAGTTAAATAGAAAGACGATTAATCAACGTCCATAGTACTTATTCGTACATTAAAGTTTACATAATAACATCATGTATAGTTTTTCATAGACAAAAGTTTTTTGAATTCGATCACTTTGAATTAGACTTATTTTACACTTTTTCAAATGTTCCACGTCGTCTATTTATACTACTACTAGTTAGTAAATAGTTACGATGTCTATTTCAGTACTTACGTAGTAAACATTTTAAAATATGTTATTTAAAGTTCACCCCATTAAATATAAAATTAATTATATTTTAACACTGCGGTATACTAAAAATAAAAAAATAAATAAAAAAAGTAACAATAATTATCATTCATTCTTTAACAAACTATGTTTAAGAGGAACCCTATTACTCAACACATACTAAAAAATCAAAAATAAATCATAGTATCAAGAATATTGATGCATTGTTTAGCAAGTCGATTTTCAATTGACACGAAGCCTGGCTAGTTACGAAACGGCACAATAATTAAAACTGTTAGCGAATAAAAAATACCTGAGAATTCAGATTGTCAGATAAAGCAACACGATTGTCTGGGATTGCATATTGAAAAAACATGCAACAGAGATAAGGCGTTACATGCTCGAGCGACTTAAAGGCATCGCGGTGAACACCGGCTAATTGCATTTCCTACTGTGTTACTACAGTGCATAACTGTTATTTAGGTTGCTAATAAATTTGGATAACAATTAAACACGTATCGGATTCCCCACTTTCATTGCTAGTGGAATGCAACGCGCGTCACAATCGCTAATTAATCTAATTGGATGATCGCAGTACAGTTACTTTGATTTACGTTTGATAACCGATCGCGTCGACTGCATTGTATGGATTTCCCAGATATTGAGTATTCAGAGCAATGACATCTATGCATATAAAAATAAAATCTTGCTCATTTCCTCATAGTAGAATACTATGTCGAGAGTACCTTGGACATACAGAAACACCCAGACTGAGAACAGAAATTTGCCACGCGAATCGTTAGTGTTATGTTTTTTGGATATGATTTTTTTCTAATAAACAAATCGTGGCTTGAATAGTCAAAGAAACATGATGAGCAGAACTATGTACGTATATGACTGAAGAATTTATATTATGTAAAAGATATGTACATAAAGTTCGCTTACTACACTTATTAAGTCTTTTCTGCCTTATTCTTCCCTATTTAAAAAGTGACTTGTGTTAAAAAACATGTGTAATGAGCAATAAGTTGTTAATGGAATTGTATCCAATTTCCATTTTATAACGTTCCCAACCAATTTTAAAAGACGTAAACACAGTGGGCGGGTCTTACGATAGTTAAACCTTATTCATATCAGGCATGACTCCCGAACATTATCTGTACGGAAGTTGAATTACCGTAACCAAATATTCTAGTTTAAACAACCACCACACGCAATACTGAAATCTTAACACGGCTAGTGACATCATATCTTGAATATGACATCAAACTTCGGATGGAAAAATAGGATTACAATTTTGTTACTTTTTGTTAAATGTAAAATATAACTTTATTTCCGTCTATCCGAAGACAAAGTTTCTAAAAGAAGTTTCTAGGAAGACATAATTTGTCTTCGGATAGGAGGAAATAAATTTGTCAGAAAGAGGACAGAAAAAAAAACAATATCTAAAAAACATTAAATCAAAAGCCATACATTACAATAAAAAACTAACGAAACTAAAGAAAATAGTCCCTCTATAAATTGAACAGTAACAATAAAACATGCTGAAATAAGCACGAATTAAAATGCTAAAGCGAACAACCATTTAAATACTGAAATAAATAAATAGAATAGAATACAAAAACAGAATAATAAGAACGTTACGTCAACGACGGCCACAGAAAATGATTCATTGAGAATTCATGAAAGACACTGATTTATTTTCCTCGTACTCATTGAAGCGGAAAAGCTCTCTTTTCTACAATTTTGCATTTCTTTAGCTTCAGCTAACATTAAGTCTCGCTGACAAGTCTCGTTTTACATATGTTGAACATAATTAGTGTGTTAGCGCTGTATATTTTAAACGAGTTAACTCATCCAGTTGCGACTCGTAACAGTGTGTAGGCACGTGAGATTGTATCTGGTCATTATAAAACAGAATGGCTGTAAACCTCGTATAGCGGATCACATGATGCAAATTTCGATGGCCAAAATGCGACTGCAACCGCAACCAATGACCGTTGATTTTACGATCGCGAATCCAATATTGGTGTTGCGCGGGTGCATTGCTGTTAACCTCAGCTACTCTTACTGCCTCTATCGCAATCAATATTCGTTTTAACGAAGGTAAATATGCATGTTATTTAAACTTTACTGACCATAAAATACAATTATAACATTCACCAATTTGTTACATAGTGTTTTGCTTTTCGTTATTAAATAGTAGGTACTTGCTATAAGTAGTTAATAAATATTTGAAACTAGCTGACCCGACTTAGTTTAGTCTTAACTATAAATTGTGAATTCTAATCGGTAAGACTGACATTTAAGTCTAACGCCCTAAGGTTAGGTTTTGTTGATTTTTTAAATCTCGCATTGTTAAAATTATAACCATCGTGGTGAACTATGGCTTAAAACTCTCTCATTCTGAGAGAAGACCCGTGCCCAGCAGTGGGACAATAATGGGTTGACGATGAAGAACCTTCTCCTAATCGTAACAAACGCAAGAAAAAAAGAATTAGCGAAATCGGTCCAGCTGTTCATACAAGATGCTATAACCAAGGGATATAGGGATTGATATTTAAATATATAAACAAGTCTCATTGGAATTAATAAACGAAAACCATTTTATTTTAATTCAATACTACTTAAATTACAATAAAATCCCTGATATTATATCTCGTTAATTTCTCTAGATCTTCTTTATCTATCAATATAAATTCGTCAAATTTTGTACTACAGTTAATTGATCATTAAAAGAGGTAGCATTGTAAGATTGTATGTAGGTGGCCTGTTTATATACTGAGGAAGTGTAGGTTCGACAGTAAATCTCGTGTTAAGCGGTTCCTTTGTCTCTCTGAGCAAACGTTATAACAGTTACGGGCATTCATAAATTTCATAGATTCCCTAGCTAATGATAAGCACTCGGTACACAGATTAGCCCACCGGGATAGCAGGATGTAATACACGTAATCTTGTTTACTGTATATTAAATAAGACAAATGGTACACTAAATTTGAAAGCCTAATGTTACGGTGACATAAGTAACCGTACCTAGAAAAATATACCTTACGACTCCGTCCACTGAAGACTTTAAGCACTGGAATTTTAATTTATTTACATTCGCTTAAACACTTACTTCACTAGTTAAATTAATTCATACATCATTGAAATTGTATTAAATAAAAATATTTATTTATTTATGCACCGACAGCATTACAATTCTTAATAGAGGTTTTGTAAGCAGATTCTTCAAACTACGTGTGCATGCCAGTTACAGATATTAAATATGTTTTCCCTACAACAATTTGGCCTGGTAACTGGCCAGTAAAAACATACATATCCCAGGCGTTCCGTTCCAACATAGTCTTAAGGGACAGCATCTATGGTCACCCTTGAAGACTAATCTTATCTGGGGTTAATTACAAGTATCCTTGGGCGGCTGTTGCCATCTACCATCACGTAGACTTTACATTTATTTACAAAAAAATAAAAAATCCTACCAGACAATGAAAGATAAGTAAATAATATGAAACACAAAAACATTATTATGCGAAATTAAACTCAGTAATGTTTGAATAAATAATTTATATAAATGTTAATATTACATGTACGGATTTCTAGTACCAACTACATAGATATAATATCGAACGAGAGACGATATTATTGCGCAAGTTAGAGCACTTCAATCATGCACTGGCAGTACGTACAAGCATAGTGTTTACATCACAGAGCGATTACTAGAATCGCATAATGCAGTCGTATGTAGTTCCAATAGAACAGAACTATTCCATAGACAATAGAGATATCCGATTCGTAACAATGCACATGTATAGGAATTTTAATTGGAAATATGAGCGACTGTGGCACTGTTTTCATTTGCTAACGTTACTATTCTGGCTCGGTTAGATTGTTACCAAGATATTTATGCTTTATAACCATCGATTTCTATAGACGGTTAGTTTCTAATAGCAGTTACTACAATTATATCAACAGCAGCAGAAATAGATATCCGTGTTTAATTAGACATCGCAGTACTTATCTACGTAACATTGGCAATATAGCCTTAATTTAACTCCTAAACAACAAATTTATTTAGTTTATCATTCGAAAAAGAGTCCTTTTTATTTTTTTTAATATCAAATAGCGAATAAAAATTAAAACAATATTAAGGACGAGTCAATTACACCCCAAAACAAAATGGCCCGGAATGTCCGTAGCAAAAAATGATAGGACCAAGGGTTGGCGAATTTCTTTCCGGCTCTGTACATTTATTTAATTAATCACATTCTTACGATTGGGGGCCCGTCCGAATGTCCGAATATTTTGAGTTCATTTAGGGAACATTATATCGGAAAATATGCGTTTGCAAGATTAACAGATTAACTCTTTCGAATTAATTTACCGGCTAATAATACGGTAGATATACTTTCTAAAAACGTTGTAGTATGAATACATGTTTTGATATTGAAATAATATTTCAGAAGGGTTCGAATTACGAGTCACTTTGCAACAATCTCGCTTTGTAATTATGTTAGTCTCACAAAAATGGGGGCGCGATAGTGAGTACAAATAAAATAGAGTCGAACAACATTTATTATCATTTTTATAATCCCTTATTTTAGGACGTTATGTAACTTTTTGTATTAAATTTACATTGTAAAATACGTTTTACTTAGCGCTAGTAAATAAATCTACATAGCGACAGGGCCAAAATATATATACATACTACTTATATTTGGTCACAAATTAAAATTTAGTTACCATTCCTTAAGAATTTATAATAAATATCCTCTGCAACGCCCTCTGCGTTGGGATAGATAGTTTAGATATTTAGGTACCTAAATATCTAAGCAAAATAACTGACTCAAATTTAGATCTAGTAACTATAAATCATCTAGAGTGATTACACGCGATAACTTATTATATCATATTATTTTTAAGTAGTTCAACGATACAAGACCAAGGATACAAGGGTTGATGTTATGACTCGCAAAATTATAGATTACCAGACGGTTTTTACAAAACAAACTCAAACAGTACGT
Source organism: Cecropterus toxeus (assembly GCA_018249875.1). Classification (NCBI taxonomy): domain Eukaryota; kingdom Metazoa; phylum Arthropoda; class Insecta; order Lepidoptera; family Hesperiidae; genus Cecropterus; species Cecropterus toxeus. Next base: position 37,064 of record DWNE01000013.1, read on the forward strand.
ATCCTGGGGTGTCTATCCCACTCGTAACTCTACCATCTGCCAGAGTTAAAACACACACGAAAAAAGAAAAATAAAATAAAAAAACGCCAAATCATATCGCTGTTACATCTCGAATGGTTCTTTTTTATTTCAATTTTCGAGGGTTCGCTAAACGTTTGTAGCGAACTCTATTATTCGGTGCCTGTCGATGTGACGTAAGCACATTTGACTCAACAACCGTTTGTTATTAAATGTAATAATGTATATCATAACGTATTCATATCTATGATCTCAATGGATACGCCAATTCCATTATTTTGGTGCGCGATTTTATTCTCGAGTAATGTATGATGTGCACTTTTATTATGATAGCATTTATGCTTTAATTTCAAACGAAACATTTATGTTTCGTTGAAATTAAAGGGTCTATATGGTAATACTTGTATTTTTTATAATATTATCATTAAAGCTTTTTATGAGCATCTTAAACATTTTTATATATATAAAAATCTACGCATACATATGAAAAAAAGAAAACACACACACACAAACACTTTTTTGAAATTCCACGCCTGAGGTGTTAAATAAAAGTTGAATGTATCTTTTATTTTATATCATAATCAACGCGTTGATATTCAAAATGTACTTGTTATAGGCATATAAGTAATCGGAATGTTTACATATAGTACTGGAAAAGCAGACGTTTCAAACAAAGTTCAAGTCACGCACATGCCGAGTTACAACTCAACTAATAATCTAATAAGCCCACCGAGAAAAACGATTTATTATTCCTTTCTTAACATCGCATTACGTCAGTTTCTATTTACCTCAAAATGTTTCATTTGCATAATGGCTTTTTTTCCTGCCATTACTATTTACATTAATATTCTGATTTGTTTGCGCGGGGGCCGCACGCACAGAAAACATAAAGACAATCAGAGTATGGTGGCCATTTATGTAAATATGAATTCACGATACTGTGCTATTATGAAAATTGTAGATCCGAACGGGAGTGGCCGTATTTACGTAATTCCCTGGGTGCGGTCTGTCCACAATATAATTTTACGTTTCGTTTTAATACTAAAAACGTTCAGTTGTCTATCCAACAATCACGGCACCTCGACTCATGTTATTAAAACTCGCAAAATAAAACGATATTTCGTTCTGCGAAGGTTATTAATATTGTTCGCGTTTAATCAACAAAACATCAGAAAGCAATAAGCTCTATTAAAGAGTCCGATAGAATTTCTCATTTCATTCGTCTTAAGTCGTCAAAAACAAAGTGCGGCCTTCGTCGGTGGTGTTATTAACGCGTCTAAATAATTACAGAGCACATCAATCAGAGGGCATATGCAGATAGAGCGTTTTGTGCGAGTCAGCGCGCACTCTGCTCACTGTGCAACCCTTTCTTTGATATCTATAATGATATTTTGAACGGAATCATTAAAGAACCTGTCTAAATTAACAGGAAGAGATAAGGATTGTTGATGTGTGATATGGAAATGGTAATGTGGATTGTGTTTTTAGTTAATAATGTTTTGTAACCACAAGCTTATGTTTTAGTTATTACATTTTTTCTTTTTTTTTTTTTTGTCAACGTAAACATATTGATCATGCGAACCATACTAATCTTATCTGGATTTATAACCAGATCATTTACGGAAAAAAAAGAATTTGATCTTTTCCAAAACCTTTAACAGCAATATGACTTGTACGTGTAGTTATATAGCAATAACAATACACAACGCGTTCAAATTTAGTCCTCACGAGGTAATCTATGACTTTATTTAGATAAATATCTGATCCTTTTACATAACACGCAAATGAACCCATTCATATTACATGAGCTGTATACTTACCCGAAAAATATAAACATTTTTTTTATTTCTGATATAAGTTTAAAACTTGCTAAAACATAAGCCTCTATTACACGGGTCTATTAAGTGTGCAATGATCAGCATATTTCATGTAGAACGCCACAAATGACTACAATTAAAAGAACAATGAGTAGTTTCAATTCCCCAAACCTAATTTCCTCCGTTTCAATCGTGTAACTAATAGAAATTATACGCTCTAACATATTAATAAACAGAAATATAAAATCCTTAGCCATGTTTGACACTCAATTTCAATTATTACCAACTGAAATTTGTCGCTTAATTTAAGAACCCTTCATTTGTAAATCTGATTTGTATTTTTTTTATTCTATTGTACCATTTCATTATATCTATTTACAATACAAAAAGCAATGTGAGTGTGACGCTCAATGTTCATATAGGTAATCTATAAAAGAGGTATCACTATGCACTAAATTATTTATTGCCTACTCTTAGAAGTTTGTAGTGTATATGTGGCTGGTGTGACAAATAAAAAAAATAAAATATTATAACGTATGTAATTACCCTGCACTTCTGGACATGGAGCATTAGGGCATTGGGATCTACTTCAGTAAGAAAAAGGATCCAAATCATAGTCTACCACGCTGGCCAAGTGCGGATTAGTGTCTACCATCTTTAAAGTGTGTCCAACCAACCAGGTGTCTACACCTTAAAAGACTTCAAAGAACTATGGCGTGTAGGTTTCCCCACGAAGTTTTCTTTCACCGTCAAAGTATGTTTGTGATCATAATAATTATTTCTCTTATATTTACTAACTTTAAGTTTGACAATTAGAGGTTGTCTGTGATACCAACCCTAGACGTACAGGTTGAGAGGCCGAATTCAGAACAAAAATAAGAAGAAACGCGTATAATATAACTGCTGTTAATAATTTTGTTAAACCTTTTAATATTTGAAGCTAATATACCAATCACCGTAAACGTAGAAAGGAAATCATTACTATTAATACGAGTATTGTCTACAAAAACACGAGCGAAAATTTAAAAATAATTTTACGACGGTAATAATGCAAGAATACATTGATCAGCTGTCTTCGTAGCTATGAAAATAATAATTACCCAGTCTTTGGCCGGCGAACTGAGATCACTGGGCTATGGGGCACGCGTCAATATTTGACGGACATCTTCACCCGTCATCACTACATTATATTGTCATGACTAAGTTCCATTTTACTATTCATCCCGTCCAAACACAATGTACGAAAGCAACGCTATGGCACAACCGATAAAGCTCAACTTATGACAGCTACATCCCACGGGGACCAGCTTATAATGGTTATAGTTGTTGCTCTGTCTTTGAAAGCAGTCTAATTAAGTTTTTTAGACTATTGAAATTCATTGTTGATTGGCAGATGGCGCTAGCGGCAATTTAAAATAGATACGTTACTTTCAATCTTCAAGCACACGAGTACCGCGCGGGTTGAGGTTCACGTTGACCTTTACTATAAATTTATCGCTATTTACCTATGCTATTACCTTAACTTAAAATACACTTTAATTGTGTACAGCGCCATCTATTGTGAAACAAAAAATACATAAAATTAAAGTGGCTATCAAATTGTTTCAAGAAAGCTTTGCACTATAATCCTAAAAATGCGAATATAATTAGTGATATGAAGATAGGTATAAGCTTTAGAACTAACTTTGATTACGATGATAACTTAGTAGAAGGAATCAAACGGCGGAAATTCTCTAGTCTTCAACGTCTAAGCGTGAAAATTTCACTTCTTGTACAATAACGCATTAAATCTATTTTATCTAAAAAAAACGCATTTAATCGTTTAGTGCGTCAATTTGTTCTCGCTATTCGAATAACATTGAACTAATCGTCAAAGCTACATGGCAGGCACGATCTGTCGTGAGAGAAAAGCTGCAGCGAGGAATCATAGAGAATCCATCAACATCAGCGCAATACCGATCACAAATCTGCCATCAATCATAAAACATCAGAAAGGATTAAAATCTACGTTGCACCTTCCGAAGCTCGAGTACCCTTGTTTTTCTCTAACCCGTAAATACTGAGGGGCGTAAGTATGGCCTGGGGGCGGTAAATATTATAAAGGGGGACAGGGAGTACCCCCGCCCCTGTAGGGGGGCACTATCCCTTATCGCGAGCATTACCCTCGCGAGCGCGGCCGCTAGACTGCCAAAATGTGGGGCAAATCGATTCCTCTGCCCCATTTTTGTGCATCTGGACCACTATCGATTTTCCACTCGCGCGGGACAATCGATATTTGTTACTTGTAGTTGCCGCGTGCGTGTGACGTGTGACGGGTAATAAACGCAAAACTAACCGGACTGTATGCTTTATCAAAACAACATTACTCTTTATTCATAGCATCATATATTGTTTAAGTTTTTTTTATATATATCAATATTTTGAAAGTATCTTACTTTGCGTGGAGACATAATACCAAGCGGCCACAAATACAACCTCCTATCGGAAATCAAACAGAACCTTGTAGCAAGTATAAATTAGAATACCATGTCAATGTTACTATAATGTTCTTTTCATTGACCGTTAATTAAACATACATTCCATTGATAACACACATTGTGTAGTTTATACTGATATTACCACTAAATCTTTCAGCCAAGGAGCCATAAAATGGAATACAATGTAACTAGTATGGTACCGATAATTATTTTAAACGTGTCCGCTGTCCCGTCTAAATGAAATAATTTTATACGTGTCGTAAATTACTTTTAATCGAAATGTGAGCTCTGACAGCCTGCACTCTGCGAACCATTTCGAACAACTGGCTCTACTTTGTTGCTCGCATTGGCGAACCTGGTTGGTTTTAAACAATAACACCGAAAATTATCCCCATGTTATCTAATTTCGAAAAAGAACTTTTATGTAACTATATTGCGCAGGACCAGTCGGAGTCGTGCAGATTAGGGAGGCCTATCTCCAGCAGTAGACGTTAAAGGGCTGATAGATAGATAGATATTGATTATATTTTACGAAAAAGTAATTCTAGCAGTACTAGGTAACAATTTTAATAAAAGGATTTGAAAAGATGGATAAATTTCCATGGAAAAATAAGAATCATGTTTTATAGTCCTTATTCAAATTAGAAGCAGTATTTTATAACAATGTATTGTAAGCCGTGATTAACTATAAACAAGAAAAATAATATTCAAGCTATAAAACGCAATTTACTTTCTATCTTTATACCCCTTGAGTCTGAGTACATTTGATACTCATCTACTTAGTTTTTTATCGATTCGTTTTTAAATTGTTGCGAATGTTTTATTGGGTTTTATTACGAACCGTATATCAGAGTTTAACGAGCCTTAGTGGAGGTTTAAGTAGCCCTTATCTCGTTTCGTTGCTTTGTTGTAAACATTTGGAGTTGTTTGAGAGTTAGCAACTCGCAGAGTTCGCTAACTGCACTCCGGTACTAGAAACAAATACTAGCCGTTTCAATAAATACCGGTTAACTGATACGAACTAGCGATTCTTCAAAGCTCGCCGGCGCCGGCATAATTACATAAAATACACGGTCGTTGTTCCGCTGTAGTAATAAATGTTTCTCTACAAACTATTTTACAAATTGCACACTAATGATGTTTTAGGAAGGTGTATCCGAGGATATTTACTATCTGTAATTTTCACCTCTAGAAATTGAATGAAATAACTGTTTAAATATAATATTAGAAATACCTTTACAATGTATAAATACTGTAGCAATTATTGTTGTATTTCCTATACAGTTACTAAATGCAAATTACATTTTCTCATTGCATGACGGAGTAAATGAGAATAAGTAACAATTTGTTTGTCATATCAAGATGAGAGAATATTTATTAATGCAGATAGATAGGTGTGGGCTATAATTTAGCCTACAATTAGCAGATAAGTGTGTCTCATTCTCACAATGGCGAGTAGAGCGAGTCGCATAAAAAGTAATTCTCTTGCATTTCCGCCTTCTATTGTCTCGATACTAATCTGCATTGGATTAATAAGCGCAACCGAGTATGGTCGGAAGAAAAATTAATTCCTGAAAGGGTCATACAGTATTTTAAAGGTGGTATGGGAGCCTAATGAAGGTTCTAGTGCGTGCAGAAATATCTAGAAAATCAATAATATGTTTATAATGAAATATTGGCGTATTTGCGGACAGTACTTTTAAATAAAATAAATAAATAAAAAACACGTGATTTAAATACCAAAGTAATCTTAGGCACAATGAAACTTCCTCTACCTATAATATTTTTCTATGATTAGCTAGATCCGTGTATGCTATTATTATCGACCTTGTCGAAACCATAAAATAATTACTGTAGCTACTGTGCAACATCTGTTTATCTGTTTCTTAGTAACACGTTGCTTCTAATTACAGATTTAGTTGACCGAATAAATAGAATACTATGTCATGATAATCATTAGCGATTTTCATGAAAATTACTAAAGTTTTTGACAACTTCTCTTACAACCTTTCATATCAAGAACGAGTACTTGGTATACCATTAAAGTTTTAATCCTACATTTTTTTGTTGACGGTTCTTTCTTAAATAGAAAAACGTTTAATCCATCATTTTCTCGCGCAGTTTATACTTCTGTAACAGTTCATCTCATGATAAACGGCAATGACTCCTTCCAGCTATAATTAAACATGATTAGAGCTCAACACATGGTGAGCCGCAATTATAAGACGTTACAACGGCTACCGGAGCACTACGTTACACGCCATGCGATAGTTTCTATCAACCATTCAATAACTGGCACGGAAGCAAACTTTAATTAAACGAGCTCGTTATTTACCTATCGTTCACTTTTTTCTTATAATTTAATTACCATATCGGCCACAACAATGGAGACTGGAACCAACGCCTGTTCTCATTGTAACATCGTTCCTGAGATACGCCTTTGCGACGCGTCCTAACATCAACCGCTCGGGTCCCCAAGTGCTCTTAGACTTGTATGTTGTGGGAAGAAAGCGCGTTGTTCCAAATCCATTCAAATCCAGAGTCATGAATGAATCGAATGCGAAAGAGACGACCAGATGCGGAGACCTGAGACCAGAGCGGGACGCAATTTCAATAGTACGCGAAACGGAAATAGAGCCCGATATAATTCCGTCTAGCCGGAGGGATTCCCTCGTGTCACTTGTGTGCGTTCGTTTTTCGGATTGCACGAATGTTGGCGTGCGTTCCAACTGCGTATTCTTCGTTTGTATTCGGAGGGTTCGTCGGCTGGCTGCTGTCGGCCGCGCTCATTCTTTCCGTTCCGTCTGAGGCCCGGACAGAGTTCCCCAGCTACTTGTTGATCAGTTGTAATAAATTACCTCCATGATATTCCCATTGTGGAAGAGTTTGTCGCTTTACTGCCTCGGAGGAAATTGCGTTTCCTTAAGCCACTTCAGTTTATTTGTCGCGCCATTGTTCACAGAATTATTTGTCGGTTTACTGACTGATGAATTGCTTTGATTTATAGTTACAGTTAGACAAATGTACCGGTTAGTTAAATTTAATGGACCGACTAAATAAATGATTGCGCATAACTAGAAATTACTGTACCGGGACAATTCACAGACAGTTGGCGAAATGTTTGTTATGAAAATTGTATTCAATGATTGAATTAAGTATGTAAAAACTATTTTGAATATAGATTGCCTCGTCTAACTAGCATTTGCATAAATGAATCAACAGTGGTTATGCGGAAATGTAGAAAGTTAAGTGGCGTCAGTATTGCGATGTCCGTTTCGATGAAGCATGCAGTAAGCGGAACTATCGGACGGCCACGGTATACCGGACAGACCGGAATCAGAAACAACCAAAAATCAAAGACCTCTGATTTAATTCTCATAATAGTAGCTTTGGTAAAGTCAAAATATATTTTAATAGAGTTGTAACGCATGTAATGCAAGTCATTCATTACAGCATAAATGCCAATGCCAAGTCAATAAAGGTCCAAGAATTTTATTTTTCGGTTCTGATAAAAAGCTTAATAAATGAATGAAAACCTAACTCTAATTTAATGAAATGAAATACAAACGTTAAAAAATCTAAGCATAATAAGTACCTACCTACGCAGAAGTTTAAATTAAGAGCTTAAATTTTCTTTTTTGTGACAAATAAATGCCAGACAAACATGAAGTCCACCTGATGGTAAACAGTAGATGATAACCAGCCATTACCATACATATATAACTAACTTTATACTTAAAGAAGTGCTATCCTAAGCCGATTACAGATGGTTTACCACTTCTTAGGACTAAGCACACCTCAAATGTAGGTCATCTGGCATCCAGATTCCACTACCGAATCGCAAAAACTGCTTACCGGTAGAAATTCATGATATTTAAAATATATAAGCAGCTATTATATATTATCTTAATAGGTTTATTATACAGCTAAAACAAAAACTAAAGAATTTGCAAAAAAACTACTCTTAACACTTATTTAATTCGTTAACATACTGAATAATATGAATAATATATAATTGCGTACAATTGCTAACTGCTAAAATGTTAAATAAATAATACAGTTTTTATTTTACCAGAGAGTGCTTGTTCTTAGATGTGGTTATAATCGAGCAATTGAAATGCCTGGCTGAATCTGTTACAATCAGCTTTCATTAACTCAAAAAACAACTCTGCACATAATAAATAACGCATTGCTATCGTAATTTTGTATCGAATGCCAATAAATTCCTATCTTTATCGAAGTGCATCAAGTGTTTTTATATAAAATATATTTTTCAAGCCCCAGTAATACAATAATTATGAAATTTAATTGAATTATGCACGCCTAGTTAATATATGTATAATTCTAACTCCTTTTAATTTAAATATCAGATACTTAAAATATTGAAATAATAAGTGCACAAAATATTGGTACATGTGGTATAAAAATAACAATAATTTTATAACAACAACCAACTTTTGTTACTAATGTTCCTGTTTGACCTTTAAAAGCGTCACCATACCTAAATTAGTAGGTCCACGTTTAGGTCCTGTATAGTAAGAATATGTCCAAAGCAAGCAAGCATGTATCTTACTCTCTTAAACTACTATTATTGTCATATTTAAAATGTAAAAGCTAGAAGTACAAAGTAATTTATTACACTTACACCACAAATGAAATCACAATTTTATTTTTTGCATGCTATAAAAATATTTGAATTGTATCGTATGATACACTACACATCTCTTAATATATTCCATTTTCCAGTTTCTACTCTTAACAAATTTATAATCCAAAAGTATTAACAAATGAGTATGTAAACCAAAAGTATTTGCAAGGATGCGAATAGGCTTTAAACGCACATATTACATTTATCGACCATAACACGATGAATTCATTAGGACCGAATCCATTCACCAACTCCAAAAACATAAGCCTTAAACATTTAACATGTAAACGGTTCTTCGTTGTATGTCTCGTAATATTTCAAGTAAAGCTTCTAATAGCAGTATGCAAATTACAAGCCCTATGGAATATATCTGTTTGCTAATGAAATTATTTGGCAGCACGTGTCTGAGACGCCGCAATGCGGTGTCTTGGTTTAATATTTCAATGAGTACGACCGCTTGGACCCTCGCCAGTCCGAGTTCCTGCTTCGGACCCATCGCTCATGATATTGTTCACATCTGCTAACTACATATCTGTGTAATTTCCTCTGGACAACGCATACGTGTCTAGAGATTACAACTTGTAAAGGTCGTTACAAATTAATACTAGGGTATGGTGCTATATTATGGAGCAATGATAACCTAATGGTTAAATCTCAGCCTCACAATCGAGGGACCCAGGTTCGAACCCCTGGCATGAACCGCCGAAATGTCTGAAATCATGTGCGTATTACAAATTCATTGTCACTGCCTTACGGTAAAGAAAAACTTTGTGAGGAAATTACAGGTTTCCTGAGAGTTTATTTTTTTAAAGAGTTTTTAAAGGTATGTAAAATCGACTAATTTGCACTTGGTCAGTGCGGTGGACTGTGGCTTAAAACTCTCTCATTCTGAGAGAAGATCCATGCCCAACATTGGAACAATGGCTTGACGATAATGCTATATTAGCTACAAGTATGTTAAATCAAAGTACCAACTAATCTATATATATTATATCATACTACAAAACTTGTATAGGTATACCTATATAAAATGTAGTTTTCATTGCCCTTTAGGAAAGAATCTAATACTTCTCATTTAATGATTAAATTGACTCTCTTTGTTGATTATGCCGAATATGCCTTTTATGGCGAATATAACGTTTATGTTTATAAATGCTACTAGTACCAGGAACATATAAAACTGTAAACTTGTAACATATTACAAAACAAAAAAAATATAATCATAAAATATGTTATTGATAGGACTTAAATTAAACTTCTTCAACAAATCAAATGAGAAAGTATAAAAGCGATAGATGCCATAAACTACAACAAGCGACGGTTTACAGAGGTAGCCATAGGCCGTGTAGGAAATCATGCGGGTGGAACCTAGGCCCGACTAATCGGCCTGTGTGGAGTAACGAGCAATTAGTTGACCACACACATACCGACTAAAAAATTATGTTCGTTCGCACTCTAGCCGCTCCGGGGTCCGCACACCGTTTGAGCGTATTACTTATCTTCATATACGCAACAGACTGTAAAATGTCTGTGGAAACAAACATATTAGACGACGACCCGCATGGCGGAGCGGTCATCATACCGGTTAGACGCGCAGTGGATCCTGGATTCGATCTCCAGCCAGACAGAAATGTGAATGACGACTTTACATTTCTGTTCTGGGTGTTTATGTATTCGTCTTTGTGAAAAACTTTGTGAAACTTCTACGATTAACGAATGATAAATAATCTATCATACCAACTTTAGTGATACCCTTTCAACATTTTAGTATAATATTTTCCTCTGGGCAGTTAAAGAATCTTAACTTGATTCCAGACTGAAAACATGACAGGCAAGTTCAAAATACCGCTGTGACGCACAAGGATCAGCTTATGAGAGCGTTGTTTAAAATCCTTTTAACATAATCCCAAATCCTTCCGTTAAATTCAAAAGCTTGTAACTGTAACAAAAAATGTATCCGATGCTCCGTCACACCTACCGGCTCTACAAAGGTAATGAGGCAGTTATTTCAGTGCTTTGTTTATTTACAAAATATCACTCCGTTTGAAGGCGGACCATCAAAATGCGTCGTAAAGCTGAAAATTCCATAAAAAGTCGTGTTGATGACCTCCGTAATTGAACCTCGCTCTTTGTTAGTCACAGAGACAATGGACGGAACCCTACGCTTTGAATGTATTGATTAAGATATGTTCCAATTCATTAGGATAATGTAATTGACATCTTACGCTTCTAATTGAATTTTGTTAACTACTTCTGCTAATTTAAACATCACAAAGAATGGCCAAGACACACAAGAACAAAAGCAATGTGCGAATAAAATAAGTAAGATTGACTAAATTTCTTACTAATACTTAATAGTTTATTTATTAGTACTTTATTTTGTATGCTCATATTGTTTTATCCATAGTTCCTTTAAAAGACTGTCACTTAAAACGAATGTACTAATTTTGATTTCTGTTTAATACCTTATTGCAAGCGTACTTTCTAAACGGTACGAATACCTTTTATTTGAAACTGTGAATAAAATATATTAAACCAAAAAAAGGAATAACTATATCGTATCATCAAAATAATTAGTCTTTGTCATAACTAAAAAAAATCTAGTTTAAACAGACAGGACACTAACTTACCTACTCCTTATAAATAGACAAGACATTCCCAAATGCCGAGCATACCAATGTATAAAACAAAACGAGTTGTAGAAGTAAGGACAGTCACAATCACAACGCAGAACACCCCGGTTCCGTTCGCCGCTGAGGTAACCCGATCCCGCCTCGTTTATCTGCTGTCGAGCAATTATTGAAGCGTGAAAAGAACCGTCCACCTATTATTATATACGTTTTGTAATGCGGGCGAAGCGTTCTTAAAAATATCGCGTTTCCTAGCGAACGATTATACCCCATATGACGCTGCCCTAACTCAGTCAATGAACAGTTAACAGGCTCGAAGAGTAGATTACCTGCGTATGGAGCAAGCCAATTTTTCCTTACTCAGGTGGCCTTGATTTTGTTTAGGTATTTCACAATTTCCGGGTCAAAGCTGAAAATGTAGCTAAAAAATCGCTAGGCGTTACCGCGCTTTTTTAGCTTTGTAACCACCTATTTTATGACCTTACTGAGTAGCAAGTGTAATACGTAATCATGTATAAATGTACAACGGAAAAGTATAAATAACTAGTATTTATTATCCCACTTATATTTTTTATTGTTTATTTACGATCAAAGCAAGTGAGTGATGTGCATAGTAATTGATTTATAAGTAACGCACTCGTAGATTGTATTGCGTAAGTACATTTGCAGTAACATTTGAATGTTGTGTTTGCTTGCAGTAAAAAGTTGTGCCAGGTTTACACGGGGCGAGGTTTTCATGCCTAAGAAATTTTCTATACCAAATTTGGTAAACTTGATATCGAATTTACAATCCCTTCGGAATATTACAGAGAACTATTAGGCAATGATTACACGATGTCTTTTTTTCACACTTAAAGCAAATGATAACTACTGTTCCACACGAGCTACAAATGTATGTTTGGAATCCGTGTAATATTTACCATAATGGAAGCTTTAAAATCATGTTACTGGGTTTTAGTTTACAGTCCTTTAAAAGCACCTAGTGTAAATCCGACTTACTTTGAATGCGGTCCACACACGTAGGTAAGAAGGATAAAAACACGTTATTTGTTAGCGGGATTTCTTAGTGGATGGAATCACTGGAATCGTAATGGTGGAAACGTGTCAATACAGATTAGTTTGATTTGGCCGCACGGAGATCGGCCTCCATTTATATTTTAATCTTATCTCGTTACGTTACTAAGTATCTCTGTAGCATCGCAAATATTGCGATTCGTTTTCGAATTTCGTTTTTTATTTCTGCCATCGGGTAGGTAAGCTCTTTTTGTTCGACTATTCAAGGCTAATTATTCTTCAAACGTAAATCAATTGTTTTGTTCTAAATATAGAGTTACAATATCAAATGACATCAGACGCAGACCAAATACAGTTCGATTCCTGCTTGAAGTTAATGTGTAGAGAACAATGTTCAAAGTTCATGTTGGACATTGATTGTATTTTCATTCAAAATGCTTAATCTTCTATAAAATAAAATTTACTTAATATGTATATACCTAAAAACATTTGATAATACAGAAAAACGTGGAGAATAGATAACCTCTTTTCTTTGGAAAGTCGGTTAAAAACCATAATAATATTACTGAATTAAAACAAGCATTTAACAATTCACTAAGCATCAACTTTGTCATATCGCCCATATGTAGGTTTTCAGTGTCAAAATATGTTAAGTTTAACATAAAGTTAATATATTTTTTCTGTTACTGATCTAATTAGGCGGATGCGGATGACGGAGGGCGCAAGATGAGCAGCCAACGACGCGTGAACAGCAAGAGACGCTGCATCATCAACTCAACGGCTCTACACTACTCTATCGCGATTCTACTAGTCATTTGTTCACAAAATCCAATAAATACCAACATATTTCAACTATCCTATTCATCTTTTATGTTGTCTTAAGATTTATTTGTGTAAAAGCTTCCATTTATATTTTTTGAATTAATTATCTAAATGAAAACTAAGACAAAATAAACTTGCTCACCAATGAATACCATCATGTGTCAACTACCCTATTCAATTTTTGTGTTGTCTTAAGATTTCTTTTATGTTATAGTTCCAATTTATAATTATTGAAATAATTATCTAAACAAGCAAGATAAAACTAAGGTATAGTGGACTCGTAAATAATTATATACTTAAATTTAACTAATACCATTAAATATTTTTTACACCGACTTATATATATATTATTGCATAACACAGCCTGCTGTACTTTGGTCTGGGAGGTCTATTGAAAAGACCCTAAAAATTCATCTATGCAGCGATCCATTTTAATGCTTACGGTTAGCACCTAATCTGTAAGTTACTTTAGGTTAACCCCCAATTCTGTTTTGTGCTTATTATAAATTAATCTCTATCATATTGTACCTATAGCTGTTTGATAAACTTCAATTCTTGATACTATTAAGAACTACACTTCGTATAATATTTCTATAAATAAGTATATTATTACTTTATACCTACTAACTTAAAATTATAGTACAGATTACATTCACTATTATAGATACCCATATGTTGGTACCTGTCTATAATCTACCTACGTATACTTGGATCATCAATATAAATGATCACTATTATTACAACTAATTGCTTTTTGCTTTTTCTGTATTTTATAACCTGTCATTCGAAGACAGATAGCCATAGTTTATAAAATTATACTACATACCTAATAATAAATATCTAAGTAAGTTTTAATATAACGTCTCCATAATTCTTAATTGCATTTTTTATGTAACGTTACAATTTTCTTTCAAGAAGTATCGGGATTTAAAGAAAAAAGCGCATGCAAACATTCATAAAATGAACAATACCTAAACTAAAAAAGAAATAATAACATTTAGCAATAAAAATAACTTAATTGTTCATTAAAAATAAATTATACATCAATACACGCAACTCTAAATTACAAAAAAGAGGCATTTTAAATAAAACACAATAAACGCGTTTTAGATTCTACATAATCTGTTTATTGATCATTAATCAACCCATATTAATGTTATTACAAAGCTGATTGTCATATAATTGGCTAAATGAAAATTTGCATGATGACACTATAAAAGACATATAGCTAAATGTGAGTCACAGTTTTCCGCTTCGAACTTTTCCTCTCGCCAATAAACAAACATTAAATATTACCCACACAAAGCGTCAGTACGACCGAAAAAAATTAACTTTATGTATCCCAAACGCACAGTTGGTGCGGACATTACATTTTTAAATCGCATTGGGGAAGGCACCGCTATATAGGCCTACCCGGGCGACCGATGCGCGCTCCCGCAACAAAACAAGATTTTTTAATCTAACTTTAGCGTTTGTAAAAATTACTACTCAAATATTTACGCCCGGCCGCTAATTAACAGAGATTTAACCCTTCCGTCGCCGAAGTGCGTTTTAATATTTAACCCGGCGAAAATGTTTAGCGCGTATTAAAACGTGAAAAATTAATGGCGCGCGGCTTCCTCGTCCGATGTGGCTCCCACACGCCTCATGGCCGGCACGCAGCCTCCGGGGTTGTCTTTACTATTGTGCACCGATACAGAGGGTTACCCGTACACTGCATTCAATTACACTACGTATTAGATGTCAGCCAATTTTAATTTGGTAAGCTATTAATTGCCGTAGTAGAAAAATCTATATTTTTAAAGTACTGTGCAACTACCGTCTAGCTCTACCTGATTAAGTTTTGGGTTTAAGATGGGTTTCAAATTTCAAAGAAAGTTTGCGTATCACTAAACTTTTATCCAACTTTAATTTCTAAATAATTTCAAATTTCTAAAAAGTGAAAAACCAAACAAGTAGGTAAACCAAAATAAGAGTCGATGCGGAGGTAAATAAACAAAATACAAAGGAAACGATAAAATCGAAAAGAAAACACTAATAACGACATCACACACCACGGTCAATTAAATGATTAAAACAAAAATCCTGACCTAACTAAACATCACATCCACAGATAGAATTGCAATGACTTTAGGTAGATGAGACGTACCTTGCCGTGGTGCAGTCGCGGTAGAGCACGTCGAAGTCCTTGCAGGAGAGCAGCTTGCAGCGGTTGACGCCCGGCTGGATGGCGCCCAGCCCGCGCAGGATGCGCACCTGTTCCACATTGCACACCAGCGGCACTATGTCTAGTCTTTTTAGTTTCGTGTACACAGTGTGCAGTCCTCCCACCAGGTGCTTGAGAAACAGTTCGAAGGCCTGCGGCAGGCAGAGCATCGTGTCGCCCTGGATGATAAAGGCGGCCACCTTCTGTCCGCGGTAGTCGACCAGCTTGCACTCGTTCGCGGAAGGGTCGGAGGTGGAGATGGGCGGCGGGCTGCCGTAGCGCGGCGGGCCATGGTGGTGCGCCGCCGCCATGAGCTCGAGCGGCGAGTGGTGCATCATCTGCAGCGAGCCCAGCAGGCCGAGGCCGGGCGGCGGCAGCGGCAGCCGCGGCGCCAGCAGCTGCGGCGGGCTGAGCGCGCGCGCCGGCGACGCCGCCTTCACCCGCGGCGAGCCCCCGGAGGAGCCGCTCACCTCGCTCGCGGTCGACGCTGAGTCCACGGCGGACTCCATGCTCGTCGGTCGTTCTATGCGCGCATCACACGCCCGTCGCGCGCGGTGTATCGCGCAACAATAAATAAAAAGCCGGAGCGGGCCGAGGGCGCGGCCGCGTGCGCGCGCCCGCCCCGGCGCCGCCGCGCGATTGGCCGCCCGCCGGCGCGCGCTCGCGGCCATTGGACGCCGACGCCGCCGCGATGTCTCCGCCCTTTTTTCCGTTGCGCTGCGAGCGCGCGAAGAAACGTTTCTGTTTCTTTTGGGCGCCGAGCGGAGCGGCCGCGCCGGGGGTGAATTGATAAGAATGTCACCGGCAATCAATATGAGCCTAGATGCCGCCGCGGAAGCGTCGCGACCACCTTCCGCACTCTACCTTCTACTTATTGTTTCATATTCAAACATTTCTACTTCAATATTATTTCAGCGTTGTCTAAGATTAAGTTTTGTTTTTATAAACTAAAATAAGTATAAGTAGATCTACCTTCGTTTATTTTCTTATTGCTATTATATTTACTTTCTTGACTTGACTTAAAGTAAAACAGGATAATAACAAGCCGACTCTACAATATTTCGTGGATGGTTGGTAGCCGGTAGTAGAGCCGTCAAGTTGAGCTCATTCAAAGCTTGTTGTTGTTTTAAATGAAGGTCACGGCGATGCCCACCTTAAGGTCTTTAACCTTCAAGTCAACTTGCTGCCTGGAGTTTTCGTAATGCGTGCAAAATATTTAATTTAACGACGTAACTCAATATTTTAATGGGTGGGTAGGCACTTGAATAAATAATTTAATTAGCGTGAATATAGAATTGTTTCCTGAGACCTTATCTTTTTAAAGTACCCCAATAAAGTTAAAATAGAATAATAATAATTTATATTAACAAGAATAATTTAGTGTAATTTTGAAGCTTCCTGAATATTATTACAACATCCATAGTGGACATACATTTAACACGACTGCTTATCTACCTTTCAATTAGTATAAATGAAAATAAAATAGTTACGATACCTTTATAGGTATGTATTATTATTGAAGGTATATATTTTCATACTTTTTCAGATACTTTTTTAAAGATAATGTAAGTAGGTTGTAGGTACGCTTGATTACACAAGCGTACCTACCACCTACTTACATTATCTTACCAAAGTGGTATTTTTTGGCACTTTAAGGTAGGTATTCCTACTCAACTTGTAATACCAATTTCTTCCTTTTATCTCGTATTATCCTATTTTGGTCTATACAAGAGGAAAATATTTTCTGTACACTTGATAATTACCTTTTGTTTTACTATGACACTAAAATTAAAAAAGATATAACTTATACAAAAACTAAAATACTTAATTTTAGATATCTAAATAAGATATCTATAGCAATTTTAAATAGTAAAGTAAAAGTATTCTATAGAATCTCCTGATGTAATTTAGTAGCTAATGGTTATTGATAACATAAGAAGAAGTCACAATATACATATGTAACTAGGTAATTGTTTTTTTTTTTTCAAAACACTGTGAAAATGGAAAAAAGTTACCATTTTTAAGTAAGTTCTGCGATTTTGCCAACGTTCACGAAAAAGGTTAAATAAAAAACCCGTGACCATCCTTGGAAAACCTTCTATTGGACATATTTTTTAGAAAACTCTGTCCAAATCGGAAGTTCTCTACATGCATTGTACACCTCATACGGCCAAGCAATAGATAATGACGGACAACAAACAGAAAAACATAATGTTTATTTATTTATTGGTCTTACTAGTGAAGTGAAAAATATAGTACACCTATTTTTTGAAGTAATTGTCAATTATTCCAAAATCACATACCTATCATCATTCTTTTTAAATTCGTGTATAAATGTATCGTTATGAGATACGTGTAGGGTAACTGTATTTAATGTAATTTAAAAACTGCCAAGTGCGATATGTACTCACACACGAAGGGTTCCGTACCATTATCTATAAAAGTGGCAAAAAAGTTAATTTTGTTATACCTTTGGGTACCCCCCCAAATATTTATTTTATTCTGTTTTCATTACTTGTCGTTGTTGTGCCAACAGAAATACATCATTTTTTTCATGCATCTCATGAACCTCTCACGGTTCATGGGATGCAGCCTAGTGACACACAGACGGACGGACAACGAATCTTAGTAATAGGATTCCATTTTCACCCTGTATGGTATGGAATCCTTACTAAAAAAACATACTTAAAATTAGTATGGTGTCCACACAACTTCTTGGTACCTAATAATGGCGACATACTACAAATTCCGTGGCACAATAAAACTAAATTATATTCAACTCTCATTTTCAGTTCAGTGTCTCAAGCATCTGTTTGTCTGCGCAATTTTTTACAACACTTTCAATACAATACAAAGGGGGCTGAGAGCCGAAACAATAGCTGGTATGGGCTTCATGAAACCCAAGGCCTCTTATGAGGGCACCGTCTTCGAAACCCTCAATAACAATTAACTATGACAATTTTATAAAATTCTATAGACCTTTACAGTACAAATTTGTTTCTCGCCATCAGATTGAGTATTTCAAAGCACTTTCGAGTGGTTTGTCGTGATACTCGAATTCTGTCTTTGTTTTGTTAATAAACTATGGAAGTAAGTATAACAATAAACATATTGAGAGTAAATAACGACATAGTTTACTGCGATATTGTGAGGTTGCTTAAATTAGTAAAGAGGATTATTAGTAAATTTCTATAGAACTATTGCTTTTTTTGGATCTACGAGTGATTTGGCAAGTAACCATCTGAATAAAATGAGTTGTCTTATATTTTGTTGGCAACATCAATCATCTAACACAAAAATAAAATACCTTTGACTTTAAACTTTAAATAACAGGTGATCGATTTTATATTTTTATGTATTTTA
>DWNE01000014.1:0-54730 GCA_018249875.1 Cecropterus toxeus
AAACCCAGACATTTAGCACCAAGAATTGCAGCAATTTTTTTTAATGCCCAACGAAGTGGGCACGGGTCTGCTAGTATTTGACAAACGTGAAATTTTTAATATGTTTTATTATAGTAGGTCCGATTCGGTGGCAGTGTAGGAAGAAAATATTGTAACTGACTATTTGTAAGTGTCACCGTAAGCCGGAAGGAATTCCTACGCAAAATAAAGACATTTCATTTCATTTCAATAAATATATCGTAAAATACGATAGAACTTTCTTAGTTCGACTGTAGTTCCACCACTTCCTTGCGTATTTCTGTTTTACAAAATACAATGATGTGTTTGTATATGAAGCGGCCAGAATGTGTTAGAGTACCTGCAACGACCGGGGTGATAGCACCCCTACACTTCTTTCTAACGTGAAGTAGTTCATACGTTTCGTTGGAAGGGTGTGAATGCCGGCTGTCTTAAGTATGAGGCGATAATCTTAGTCCTCAGAAGTGTTAAAGGTGCTCATGGGCGACTGTGATGACACAGTAACTGTAATAACACGGTAGTCTCAGATAACACGTTTGCTGGCCCTGAAGTTCCAGGACCAGAATAGAATACCATAATAGAACTACGGTATGCCTGTCGTAAAAGACGACTAAAAGGGGGCTTCCAGGGTCGTGGGCGAGAAGAGTGGGAGCTCGAGCCCTTCAGCCAATCGACCCCGAGAAGTACGGCGGCATGTGTGGTCGCATGCCGTCAAAAACACTTGAATACACGTGAACGTAAATGCTCACAGGGAAACAGCCCGAAACAGGCATCACTCTCGAAGAACTCCGGTTGTGTTGCGTTGGAGATCCCAGAGTCCTCCACGTAGCGCTGAGGACGGCCACCGAGGGGGTTTAGTGCGGTAAAAATCCCACATAACAAGGCGTTGCTCCAACAGCGTCGGGTCCCTACCTTCCTTCTGAAGGTTTCCCGCTCGTTAAAAAAAAATACACGTTTGTATCATATAACTTAGGAGATTCGTTTTATGTTCTATGTTTCTGACATCATCGTTATGTACCAGGCATTGAACATATGTAAAATAAATGTAGCCAGATATTTTAAGCTATTTTTAAATAATTCTTAACTTGCAAAGTAAAATCTCTTCAATTTTCGTTTTGCCAAGATAGAGAAGTGATTTAGAATGAACCTTTACCTACATATTTTCTTACTTGCTTTGCGTTCTATGTCATGTATCTATCTACTATAAATACTAGATCATAGAATAAATTTATATATATAAAACTCTTGCGTTACTGAGTGAGTGACTGACTGACAGACAACGCACAGCCGAAACTAGTGAGCGTAGCGTTGAAATTTGGTATGAAGATTCCTTAGGGAGTCTAAATGTGCACTAAGAGAGGATTTTTGGAAATTCCATCCCTAAGAGGGTTAAATAAGGGATGCAACTTTGTATGGAACTCCGTCAATTTTGACACAATCTCAATGAAACTTAGTATTAAGCTTTATCAATTAATATAACGGAATACTTATTTAACAGTTTTTTGGAACTGTTTTACCCGCTTAAGGGTAGATTCCCTTAAGCGGGTGAAATAGAGAAATTAAACGTTTTTTTTTGGAAGTCCACCAATATTAAAGCAATCTCTTTAAAACTTTGTATTTAGTTTGATGGTTTCATAAAATGAAATATTTATTCCACTTTTTTGGATAATCAACCCCTAAGATGGTGACATAAGGGTTGCAAATTTGTATGGAACTCCGCCAATTTTGATACGAGCTCGATGAAACAAAGTATATGCCTTCGTAGTTTGATATAATGGAACATCTATTTCACCCTTTTTGGAAAATCAACCCTTAGGAGGGTGTAATTTGAATGCAAATAGAATGAAACTTAGTGTACAACAATACAATAGAACATCTATTTCACCCTTTTTGGAAATTGTAAAAAAAAATGTTTTGAAATCTGCCAATTTCCTTGCAGCAGATTAAGTTACCATCTTCTAAAGGGGGCAAAATGAAAATGATAAAATAAGGATATCAGGAATTTATTAAATTAAACTTTAGGTAACTATCCGGTGATTTCGTTATTAGGTATTTTTGTCTATTCACCGTTTCCTGAACAATCAATCCCTAAACAGAAATAATAAAGGTTGGAGATTTGTTTTTAAAATTAGATATTTTATAAATTGTTTCCTATATGTGATTCTAGTGTGATACTGTGTCGTCAACATTCAACGCATTATTGCCTTTTTGCTGGGAACGGGTCTTCGCCCAGAATAAGATAGTTTTAGATCGTAGATAAGCGCGCTGACCGAGTGCGAGTTGGTAGACTTTACAGCCATTTAAGAACGAAGTAATATGTAATATACAAATCATCTTAGAAAAATTAGAGGTACGTGTCTCGGATAGGAACCGTGGAACTGCTGATTGAGGGTAAGAGTTTCAATCTTTATGCTATCACTGTCATGCTATCCTAATATGGATATTTTAACGGGCGAGACAAGCACTAGGAAACGATTTGAAGGAACTTCACCCTGAAGAAGTTTAAAATGATTTTCAAGGGTTTTAATGGCAGACGAAATCTGCGGAGCGGGAGAAAAAAATACTAACTATTTTTTTTTACAGTCGGAGAGTAGGGCATCGAAGGAAGATAAGTTCTCCTCTTCCTCCTTTACGGTGGACTATGTCCTACTGTGTGACGCGTGCGTATCTCTAAGAAAAGAATTCACACAGGATCTCCAGTTCCAACACAGAGAAGGGGACCCGAAAAAGGGCCCAATGCACGCCAGGCCCCGGTAAAAAGCAAAAGCGTGCTCATAGCCTCGCCATTTAGCGTAGGTAGGAGTCCAGGATAACCCTCTATTACACTCGTGACGTATATGTCTATACTCGTATATATCGTGAAATTTTGTACCTATAGAATTTTAAATTTACGTTATTAGTTACAATTATTTATTTTTATTTAGTTTCCTTGGATGGGGTTGAAACTTTCTATGGGCAGCAGCGTATGCGGTTGTGGTGCCTAATAACAATACCTTATTAGAGGAGGCCTATGACTAGTAGTGTGTCCCAGCAAAAATCTATCAAAAATCTCCTGGATGGATGGATTATATAGTTTATGCGAACGAAGTCGTTATATAAAAGATAAGTGGTTGTTTTGTTTCCAAACGAAATGAAATGAAACGAAATGAATTAACATATTGTTGCGTGGGGGCTGCTACTGACAGGCGCATCGGTGGTTAAGCTCAGGTAGAATAGCTAGTCTGATTCGGCCATAGATACATCGTTAGCTCTGAGGACTCAGTTGAAATGCCTCGTAGACTTTCGTTTCCCTTACCTCGGGTGAGGTCACTGCTGTCATGCCAGGTGTCACTTTACTAATATCTATAGGTATAACTTGTTGTGAAGACGTACCGATACGAAAGTTGTAAACAGTGATTAAATGAAATTTTAAAGCTGTACTGTAGTAAGTGATAAATAACGACTACGGTTGAATATTATAGAGATAGGTCTTGCATTCGAATTTAAAGATTCTCAAACACTGACTGACTAAAAGATAAGGATAAACAAAGTCTGGGTATAATCATTAGATTTCCGCCAGAAATCTCTTATAATACGATAATGAAGATCATGACAAGCTTTACAAAAGTCGAAAGCTTGCAATCGAATAAATACTTAGAAATTGACCAACTTGATTATTTGCACTGTACAAAACGGTAACAAGCTCTACTTCTTTGACAGCATTGTAAATCTTCCGATTTACCGACTATAGATAATGCACCATCATGAGTAGGCGTATATGTGAAGCTGTATAATTAAATAGATCACTACGGTTTATTAGAGGGAGGCGCGCGCGGTGTCCGGTCCGCTGCCCTCCGCGACCGCGGTCTCCGCTCGCCAATCGCGACGCGAAGACGCCATTTTGAATTATTTCCTCCGCTATTTTATTAGCGTCTATTGTCAGCCGTGACTCATCGATCTGTCTTTGTCTCCTTTGCAAATAAAAATAAGACCGAGTTGTTATATTGTAGTGTTGGTGTTTGTTATAAATAAATATCGATTACAAGTAAGTGATTACCTCCGAAGTGACCTACCTCCGAATAACGTCATTTAAAAAGAGATGTAAAAATATACAATTATTTTTGTCACATTATTTAGAAGTTTACCAGGTAGTAGGACGAGTATGGTCCGACCAGTTAGGTATACCGCCGTCACGGCTATTTCTAGCGCTCATCTAGACCATCTAGATCAGCTGTCGTCACACTTTTTCGGCCAAGAGCCACTTAGGACCATGTGGATATTCCCACCAGGCCGCACACTAAGGACGTTTGTCCACTATCCGCAGTACTTCCAGATCCTGATTATAAAACTACAGCTGTTTCCTTCCCCAGGAAAATTTTAGTCGCCGAAAAAAAAAACAAAAAGTCATCTACTCTCTCTAAGTTTCAAATTTGACGACATAATCGAAATCGAAACATACTGTACACTACAATTACAGTAACTGGAAGTACCTACTAGTAGTCGTTGGTCAATCACGTTCATATGTATTAAAAGTAAACAAAAGTCGCCGTTGTCTTAAATTGCTATGATGGTGGGCCGCTACTTGACGGCTGCAGATCTAGATCATCATCTACATCACCTTAGTTCGCAGGAGTTGGAACTCATCTGTAATTTACTCGTACCTACCTAATTCAGATAAAGCCCCGGTACTGCATAAAGTTGATTGCAGACGTTCGTAGCGTCGGTAACTAGTAACCATCAGACTCCATGCTCGGTTTCTAATTCATTCTTATAAATAAAATGTCGGTTAAAAAAATACCAGCACCAGGCACCTACTTTTGTATTTTCGAGGGGGAAATTTTTAAAACTTTAAAAAAAGGGGCGTGATGCTATGTAGTAGGGGGTATGTGGGATTTAGACCGAACTGAAACCCCCCGGATGGCCCTCCATGGCGCTGCGGAGATGACTTCGGGATCTTCTTCGGAACGCAAACAGGAGTTCTCTGAGCGCGTTACCTCAATTGGCTGCTCGCATGTGAGCGGCTGGGCTTACTGCACCGGCCAGTCCTTGCAATGGCATCCGACCATAAATATCGCGGTCCTTCCCAGGGTCGGTCTAGGCGCCCGAAACCTCGGAAGCCCCCTTTTAGCCGCCTTCTAGGACACTGCAGCTGGTACCTACCTAAATACTGCCCATTTGGTATAAAAATGATATATCGTATTCTAAAACGGTGCTTCTCGATTTTCTTTAGGGTAACAAGCGAGCGTGCAGTGCGGCGACCACTACCGCTATTGTGGACATTAATTGATAAAAAGTATATTTTCAATATATATATATAATTACAATTCATATGGGGTTTTAATTGTAAACACATTCATAAATGAACTAATATCAACTATATAAACTAACTCTTGTGTTAAACATATATATATATATATTAATAATGAAAGCTACTGAAATATTCATTTAGGTAAAATAATGCACATTCATATACTCCAATATAATTATAAACAACTAAGTAGTCGTAGAGAGGCATATATTCTTAAATAAATAAGTAAAAGACAAATAAGTAATAAAATGAAATTAAATGAAACGAAATATCTTTATTTTGTATAGGCCTACGGGGGCATTTACAAATTGTCATTTACAGTATTTTTGCTTACACTACCACCGGATCGGAAAAACCGGTTATAGTATAAAATAAATTATAACCGGTAAGTTCTGTTATTAGTAAGTTATTCGGGCTGCGAAGGTACTATAAGCGCGTTATGCAGGTATGATATGAGTTATATAAACAATTGACGTATCATAGAAAGTGGACTAGTAAAGTATCATGTAGGTGAAGACGATACATCAACTTATTTACCACTGTCATCGGAGGAAAACAAACTCCGCATAATAATAAGTCGAGCACTCTTCAGAAACTCATCGAGTTGTTGTTCATTTCATGAGCACGCTGACGTCATGCGTCGTGCTTACCTTGCTTATCTATTACAAAGGTAGTAAATACAATGAAAAAATGTAAATCAATGTTTGTTTTCTTTGCAAATAACCAATTAATTAACTGCCCACATCAAATAAGTACGGAACCTCCTTCGATGCCGTTTAAGAATCATATTTGATTCCATTTGTTAGATTATATAACTAAATCACGTTAAAAGGGACTAAATTAAACGTAGAACAATGTAACGTATCGTACCTAATCTACAAATCTTCTCAGATTAATCATCAATTTTTAGGTAAAAGTTATCTAAGTACTATTAAATTAAGATACTCATTTTATTGAAGGAAACATTAAGGTCCAACCGACATAATAATCATAAGTTTTCAGTAGATTGAATCCTGTTGGTCGTTGACCCGGGAGGCGCAGGGTGAGCCCGCGGCAGCCCTGCGCGATAAGCGGGGCGAGTGCAACGACCCCGCTGGAGCACCTTATATCGCAGTTTCTAAGATATGCAAAACGTTATCTCGTTTATCTTAACTAGGCGTTAATGTGAGTCTGGTTATCTTAGAGTTTTGATAATCATATCTAACAGATACTGTATCTAGCTGAACAGCTGTAGTACAACGCGCGCCGCTTGTGCCTGACGCGTTATTGTCCTTCTTATGAGGGTGCGAGGCGCGTCCCGAGAACCAGCGGTCCTGATGCATCGCGGCCTGCCCGCGGCCGGTGGCGGGACGCGAGTAACGTTTTGCTATAAAATTTTGAAGAAGTGTCATCAATGTGATAAGATTTATTTGATCTTTGTCGACCGATCGTGAGAATTAGGTGACGGTAAGCCCAAAGAATCTTCGAGCCGATAGGTTTGTTCACAGTGACCGGAATATTTCTGCGATCTACCCAATATGTACCTAGGCGTTGAGTAGGTAAATGACTAACGCGCCTTCTTCTACTTATCCCTTTCCACGTACAGCGTTGCGACTAATTATTGGCATACGGGACGATTCATCGGAATTGTTTCGCAATGACATGTCGTCGTAGTGCATGCGAGGCTCCCCGGAGTATGTAGGGCAGCTTGCGCAAGCGAGGGGACTCGGGGGCTCTGGGTGTGTTCGCGATGACGTGATAAGCCGAGCAAACAGCGCCGGCTCTACGCAAATATTTGTAGGGAACGTCGTCCACGTCGCCGCGGGCCCCCCTCCCCGCCGCCCCGCGCCGCCGCCGCAGCCGGCGCTAGCGTACCTATCTACGGGAGCTGAGATATCGCGATGATACCATCCCCGATATGGAGTAATTATCAGATAGAAGCCGAACAGATTTGATTACGAGAGCGCGTTCCTATCTCATTATCGTTGCACCGCCGTTCCGAGATACACCATCCGCTAACTTGAACCTATTTCTCTCGGTCGCCTTGAAGCAGCAGTGTTTCTGAATTCGTGGAGACAGTGCAGTGTCAGTGAGTTAACGCTAGCGGTCGGCGGCAGTGTAGGCGTCGCGCTGTAATCCGCCAATCGATAGCTCGATACGTCCAAGGATTATTGATGGACGCCGCGCGACCTCATCGCGATCTTATCAGTTGTTTTTTGTCGAATATTTTCCGTGAAAAGCTAATAAAGCGAGTGGGTCGGGGAGGGGGAGGGGGGGGGGGCACGTGACGCGCGATGGCCGCCGACAAGCCGCCATATTGTTTCAGCGCGCTCGCACTCCCCTCATCCCTCTCGCATATCACTTCGCCTGAATCACGCCGGGAGGGCGTGACGGCAATCGAGGTACTTCACTAACAATACCATCAAGTATTACTTACTTACTAATATATTGGTAACAAATTTGTACAGAATTAGCAGACCCGTGCCCACTCCGTTGGGCTAAGAAAAAATATTGTGTCTGCGATTGCCGATTGCCCTTGAAAATCCTTTTAAACGTTTTAAAACGTTTCCTAAGTAGTCCTTGTTTCGCCCATAAAAAATATCCATATCAGGGTAGACAGCATGAACAGTGATAGCATAAAGATTGAAACTCATACCTTCAATCAAGAGGTCCAAGGTTCTTATCCCAGACACGTACATCTGACTTTTCTAAGATGATTTGCATATAAGATATTAATTTGTTCTCAAATGGCTGTGAGATCTACGAATTCGCACTTTTCCAGCGCGCTGAACTACGGTCTAAAACTATCTCATTCTGAGAGAAGACACTTGTCCAGCTGTGAGACAATAATGCGTTGACGTCATAATATCACGTTAGAAACACATATAGGAAACTATTTATAGGTAAGATTTCTTATTTTAAAAACAAACCTCCAAACCTTATTTAATCTGTTAAGGGTTGGTTGTCCAGGAAAACGGTAAATAGACAAAAATAACTAATTAAATGATTCACAGAGATTACCTCTAAATCATCGGACGTTTATAGTTTAATTTAATAAATGCCTGATATCCTTATTTTACCATTTTCATTTTGTCCTCTGTTAGAGGTCACTTCATTCTACTCTGCAACGAAATTGGCAGATTTCAAAACAATCTTTAAATCCTTATTAAGTGGATTTACACTGAAGGGTTGATTTTTTAAATAAGGTGAAAGATGTTTTGTTGTATGAAACTACGAAACCAAATACAATATTTTATAGAGCTTGTATAAAAATTACGGACTGTCATACAAACTTTCATTCCTGATTGTCCCGTTTAGGGGTTGTTTATCCAATAATGGTGATAGAGATTTGCCATTTCACTAAAATAAATACTAAGCTTCATTGTGTTTGCATGCAAATTAGATGAATTCCAAACAAACTTGCAACCCCTAATTCACCCTCTTAGGGGTTGATTTTCCTAAAACGGAGATGTTTCATTATATTGAACCACAAAGGCATATACTTAGTTTCGTCACGCTTGCATCAAAATTGGTGGAGTTCCATACAAACTTGCAACCCTTATTCGACCATCTTAGGGGTGATTTTTCAAAAACGGCGAAATAGATGTTCCATTACATCAAACTGCTAAGCCAAATACGTAATAAGTATTATTCACCTTAGATAAAAATTGGCATACATTCATACAAACTTTCACCCCCTATTTAATCTGTTAAGGGTTGTTTATCCTTTAGGATATCTAAAATCTAAAATCTGTGTTAGCGTAAAAACGTTAAAAAAAATGATTTTCCATTTTACTAAAACGAACAACTAAATACTAAGTAAGCTTCATTATGTTTGCATTCAAATTGAAAGACTTCCAAACAAACTTGCAACCCCTAATTCACTCTCTTAGGGGTTGATTTATAAAAAGGGAGAAATTTTTTTTTCATTATATTAAACCACAAAGGCATATGCTTAGTATCATCGTGTTTGCATTGACGGAGTTCCATACAAACTTGCAACCCTTATTTCACTATCTTAGGGGTTGATTATCCGAAGAAAGTGGAACAAATATTTCATTTTATGTAACCATCAATCCAAATACAAAGTTACAAAGAGCTTGCATCCAAATTGGGAGACTTCTAAAAAAACGTTTAACCCCTATTTCACCCTGTTAAAGGTTGATTTTCCAAAATCTGTAAAAATAGTATTTCATTATATCAAACGACAAACCTAAATAATAAGTTTCATTGAAATTGAATCAAAACTGACGGACGTACATACACACTGTCATTCCTTATTTAACCCTCTTAGGGGTGGAATTTCGAAAAATCCGTTCTTAGCTGACGTCTACGTTGTAAAAAGAACCTTAGGTCAAAATTTCATGTTTCTACCTGCAGTAGTTTTGGCTGTGCGATGTTTAGTCAATACGTGAGTGAGTGAGCATCCTTTCGCTTTTATATGTATATATATATATATATATATATAGAATATAGATAGGTATTGAATATTAACACTCAGTAGGTATCTACTTAGTAAAGTGTAACTTGCAACGCTTCTCTTCTACTAACTCGTCTTAGTTTAAATATTGCACCTATTTCTGAGTTGTCTAAAAACCTTTAAAGTTTGTCAGTGTACTACTTTAATGAATTTAAAAGGAATAGATACGGTAGAGTCGGAAAGTAGAAACAAATTTAATCATGCATTTCATATTTACATAATGGTATGTGCTCACCACCGATTCACACAGTAAGCCTACTTGAAACCAACCTACTTAGTACTTACAGCGGAGGATAAAGTTGATAGGTCGCCATTAATTGTCTCTTTCCACTTCCTTCAAACCACAAACGGTGCAGCAACACTTAGGTAATACTATGTTATTGACAATGTGAGTGGTCTGACTCGCACAGGACGTATTTAGGTTATTTCTATAGGCAGAGATCTACTTTTTAAGGGTATCAGCCTGTAATAAATAATCGCAAATTCTCAATCAATATATCCGTCTTTTAATAAGGACGTGCCGACAAATGGCGTTACCTACGGTACCTACCTATCTACGTTTTCTTCCACGTGAAACCATAATTAGGTACTTATATAAATCTTATACTTATCTGATATAGTCATTATGACTTTTATTTTTTTAATAAACAATCGATAGAGTATTTAAACTTATTTTTTATAGCTATGTCTATATAAAATTGAAGTAAGAAACGAGTATGCAGTCCATGTAATGTTAAGTGATCCCTGCCGCGAATTGACATCTGTAAGCATCTTCATATAACTTCAGATAGAACATTGTGCTAATGACTGATGCCTTGCTGCCCCCGAGGACTAGGATGGTGCTCTCATATATAAATTGCAACGCACTCTTTCAAGGACTACTTCACACTAGAAATGGCGTGGCAGTACGTGACAGTACCAGGTACGTACCTTCTGGGTCGGACTACACTCATTTTAGTACTTTGCATACGACTAGTGATCGGAAAAAGACATTCCTTTAGAGGACTTTACACAATTTAATGTCAAACAACAGGCTCCAATCGACAACATAACATTGGCGTAAACATGGGCGTTTAGTGTTTCAGATGACATGTTAACTTGTCGGTCACACTTGCTACTATTGGTTAGCGACAGTTAAATCACCAATTGCTGTTGAAAATTTAACTTATCTTATTGAACGTCTTAAGGCCTCCGGTCCGATCCGACAAGGGCTAGGTCACAAACCAGCTGTCCCTGTTCTTCAGGGACCAGAATTGACTACGCTATCCCCTACCAGTTATAAGAAGCAACTAAAAGGGGTTTCCGGGGTTGCGAGTGGTAAGAGTGGAACTCGAATCACCCAGCCATGCGGCCCCTGGAAGGACGACTTCATGTGTGGTCGCATGCCGTCGTAAACACCTGAAGGCACAGTGAGCGTAAATGCTCACCGGGAAAGAGCTCTCAAGGGGCATCGCGCTCGGAGGACTCCGGTTGTGTTACTGGAGATCCCGGAATCCTCCACACAGCGGTGAGGACGGCCACCGGGGGGATTTCGTGCGGTAAAAATCCCACATAAGCCGGCGTTGCTCCCACGACGTCCGGAATCTTTTGAAGGTTTCCCCCTCGTGACAAAAAAGTCAACAACCTGCATTTTATTCCATCGAACTACATCGGAACAGCGTATTAGAATATTTTTCATGCCAGACAGCAAACCACAAAAGTTATTGCAACCAGACCGTTTACAAAAGTGTATGTTTTCTATAATTTTACTTTGTTCTATAAACCAGTCGTCAAACATTATGACGGTAACGAAGGGAAACCCAGCTTTATATATTTATTTTTGATTCTCAACCTACCTTGTTATTAAGTAGATATATATCAATAATGTGTAGCTAAAGCAATAGACGCTATAAAACATTATTTATTTTTAAATTAATGAAATTTATAGATTAAAATGGACTTGTGTTAGTCGGAGCGTGGGCAATGTAAAAATAAACAACGATGTAAAATTTGAATAGTTATATTTATTAAAATGTACTTCCATCGCTTACATAATATTTACACAAACACGTGACTCGCCACAATCGGTATCCGTGCACATAAATATATAACATCCTGTGACGTCACGGTACATACCCGATACTTACAACGCACGGACACGACGTTATATCATTCATTAATTTATTTTAATATATCTCTATCTATTTAGTATAAAATAATTATATATTTTTGGTCCGCGACCAAGCTATAAAGATAACATTATTTCAATATTGATATATAATTCGGTTTCTATTATAGAGAGGTCTCTCAGATCTATAGGAATGTTGGCTGGCGACAAACCACGATTAGCAGCAGTTAAGCTGACATAATATGAGTAAGTCTTAATTTGTAACAAGAAAATATTATTCTAATGTATCAAGAACCACAAGTGTATTAATGTAATGTCGCCAGCCATTTAAACACATAAAAACCCTGTCAGATTCGGGTGAAGATACAAGTCTATATACCGTCAAATGGTTGACAAATTTGAAGTCTTATTTACAAATATTTCAAAGAACTGGTAAAGACTTATTTCTTTCGCCGAGTATTCGTAATATAGTTTTTGATAATGTAAACATAAAACAGGACTCTTAAATAAAAAATATTCCCAGATTCATAAGATTATTGTTAGTTTTTCCTCAGTCATTGAATTTAGAACATTTACGCTTTCTCATGTTGGTATTAATAGAATGAGTTATGGTATCTGTATGTAGTAACACGTCTTGCCCTGGTTAAAGACTGAATTCAAGCTCTATTGAAAACGGTGTTCGTGAATCCGATCGATAAATCATGTCGGCCTTTTGCAAGTTCATGAAACAATAAATAATGTATAAAAATATGTATAGATAATTCAGATGCGAATGAATGCAGTCCTTAATGGCTAGTAAACCATGGATGTATTCTTTGTATGTCAGCGTTAACTATTTTATGACTGGTTATTTTGTTCTCGTAGGTATTTTCAATATCTCTGTTTAGACATTACAGTTTATTCTTGTGAAATCCAAAAACATGTGGAATATTAATTAAATATTTAATATAGAATACATTTCATAAATTCGTGGAATGTTTTAGAAGTCATGGAGTTCACTTCAGCAGGACAGCTTACCGACCTACAAGTAATATCATTTACAAGTTCAATATCGAAGCCTCATCGGCGTTAAAATATCTTAAACTAACTTTAACTATCGATATAACTATAGGAATGCCACGTGCTAGGAATGCCAGCACAGTCTCATAGTTCATTTAAAAATAAACAATTATTTGGTAACAACACTTTGTGTATAAAATTATTATAGCGTACTTTTCTGCGTACCACCGGAGAGCGATCTCTCGAAAACTGAACGAGAACGCGCTCGATAAAAATATGATTATGTACTTAAAACTACGAAGGAATGATTCGATTTCAAAATTGTACTCGAAAAATTGTACTAAAATCATCAAAAAACATTTGAGCCTACTCAATTTTCCAGCGGCGGCGGATCCGGGCGCGCGGCCCGCAGTCGGTCGCCAGCTCCGCCCTACTCTAACCTACCTACTTACGCGACTGAGATTCTTATTTATTATTCGGGAGCCCGACTCGGAGATTCGGCGTTCGTTCCGGCGCTCGGCTCAGCTGCCGATGGAGACGACGGTGGGGCGCTCGAGGCGCTCCTGCGGCTCCGCGCGCCGGTACTCGGGCTCGTCGTACAGCGCGTGCGCGTGCGCGTGCGCGTGCGGCGCGTGCGCGTGCGCGTGCGAGTGCGCGGGCGGCGGCTGCTCCAGCTTCACGTGCGGCTGCACGAAGTAGCCCAGCGACAGCGGCGAGCGCGCGCTGCCCGCGCCGCCGCCGGACCCGCTGTCCACTGCAATACCACGGTTCACGGTCAAATCGCTGGCCTATCTACGTCGGCCGCATGCACGGTACAGATTTACTAGTTCGGGGCGGATATGACTGCGATGCTTTCCAATGACGGGCGTAACTACAGTTTCGTCGACGGAGGGAGGAGGTCCAAAAGCAATGACGACAAAAATTCAACCTAACTTCTAACCCTATTCTATAACTTGGTATCTAATCCGATATCAAAAAAGGGCCCTTCGTTTTAATATTTATATTTACTTTTATTTGTCCTGACCTCTAACTTTAATGTACAATTTTAATATTAAGGAAATAGATTCATTGCATTCATGGCATCCATAACATAAAATATAAGAGAAGACTCGAGCCACTATTGATTAGGAGAGAGGTTCACGCCTATCAACGGGGGGTCGACAAGGGGTAAATGTGAGGAGTATTATATAAAATGTTACATACAAGTGAGCAACTCACGTAAGTTCTCCATCTTGACGGCTGCGTGCGGCACGTGCGGCGCGTGCGACGCGTGCGGCTTGCTGGCGCCGCGCTCGCCCTTCATCGTGTTCTTTGGCTTGCGTTTTCTCGTCTGCGAATACGGTGAATGTTATAGGTCATTCCTCCTCGTATCAATACTACGTCAGTGTCGAGTAATGTCTTTAATTTGCTACATCGCCAAAAATGACATTTATTTTTCCTCCGAATGTTTCTTCGTAAAAGGAAGGCCACGGTGGTTGTCGGTTTGTTCCCACTAATTAAACGCACTTAATATGTCGTTTCTATACTCCACAATGTGGTATTTCTTAGGATATTTTTTGTATGAGCTTTTATTTGGTGGTTCAAGTCACGGTAAAAGTTACTCCAGTTGCCATAATACCCTTAAATGAGTTAAATACCTCGTATAGTTGTGACGTACGATACTTACAAAAAATTTCAATAATAGGTGTGATTCGCACATTATAGCAATGCCATTTGGCGCTGTTCGTTTACATGTCATGAGAATAGCAATATGTAACGTGCCTGGATGGCGTCCTTCTTCATGGCGAGCGGTCGAGGGATATTATGCAGCTTGAAGTAGAGGCCGCAGGCGTTGCAGACGGTCTCGCCCTGCGCGTTGCGGCGCCACAGCGACGTGGTGGTGGTCTGGCAGTTGGTGCACTGCATGCCGGGCCGCTTCGTGCCCATCTGCACGCACACGCACACGTTACATGCACTCCTCCACACACCCAATGCAAGTATATTATTCCATGGCATAGGTTTCGCTTTTGTTAGAGCATCGTTTTATCGGGGATAATCAATAGTTCGATGAAATTTATGCAAACGTGTATAGTATAACTTAACAAATTATTTATGACCAGTTTATCTAATTGATTATGCCATGTACCTAATACACTTACATACCAAATTAAAATATTATTTTGTTTAGTCTGTTTAGCAATTGAAAAGTTGTTAATACAAAGCAAAGCCACATTCTTTAATTATGTTCGTTGAGCTAAGAGTTGTCAGATCTCAGTGTGTTTTGAATTTGTTCTCATTAAGGCTCAAAATGTAGTACGATATATGAAAAAAAAAACCAATTTAAATGAAATATTTAAATCTGAATTAATTAGATATTATACTAAATATTTCAAAATTTATCTACAGTAAAATTTTTATTCGTTGGTTATTTATTTTTTATTTGTTGGTTATTTATTTTCATTTTATAAAAAAAAAATATTAAGATGTTTCACAATTAAGGAAGTATATAAGTATACACTGAAACCTCCCAACTGACACACAGCATCCCAATTATTAACTTTAACTTGCGTGATTTATGAAATGTTGTTAATTAGAATAGGAGAAGCGATGAGAGTTAGACAGCGGGCGCTAAAGCGCGGGACAGGGACAGTTGAACAACGTTTGATCGGACTAGAGGGATCTTTTAGGAACATCCGCCCAGGACATTATTTGCAATGGATTATATTATATTATTTGAACTTTTGTTCTCGACCGATATAAAATCAAATAATTAACAGTAAACAATATTTCAGACGAAATAATAAACTTTAATTAATTGGAGGAGAGTAAGATATAAGGAATGACAACAAAAACTCGGTCGGTTGAGGCGAAGGAGTGCGGTGGATACGTCGGGTAGCGGAGTCGGGTGTGGGCGGTTGGGACGACGTACCCCCTTCTTCTGTTTGTAGTCGGAGGGGGTGGAGGCGGCGAGCGGCGCGCCGAGCGGCGCGGGCGCGGACAGCGCGTGGTGCGGCGGCGCGCCGTTAAACAGGAAGCCCTTGAAGTAATCCGCGCCCGGCGGGGCCCCCTCCGCGGCCACTGCAACCAACAAGGCGTCCCTACAGGCTCGGCTCGGGCTCGGACGCTCGGCGGGCGCGGATTGCTCGCGGGCGGGGTGGGGCGGGGAGGGTTAGTCGCGGGGCGCGGTGCGGAGAGCGGAGTGAGCGGAGCTGGCTGCGTACGTCGGGGGCGGGCGCCGGCGCGAGCGCCGCGTGCCGCTGACGTACCAGCCGCCGCGGCTGCTTCAGCGGCCGGTTCATGCCGTTCATCTTGTTGTAGAGGCCGCACGCGTTGCACAGGTAGTGGCCGGTGCCGTCGCGGCGCCACAGCGGCGTGTGGATGGCGCCGCAGTTGACGCACTCGCGGCCCTCCGTGAAAAACTCCGCCATATCGACTGCGCAACACAACGTTAGCTCGCATCTGCCGAGTGCCGACCCTCGCCGCGGATCCCACCGAGCGTCCGAATCGTATGATACGTAGCACCACCGTATTTTATTTAACAGTGGCCATATCCGTTCTAAATCGGTATCGGGTAAGGATTTAATCGAATAAGGCTATTCACTTTTGTTTACGAGCATAAAAACTTTAGACAAAAATACATCAAACTTTATCGTCTTAATATCGTAAAACAGATGGACTTATATACTAGTGCAGTAGTATAGAAGTAGGACTCGTGAATGAACATCGTCAGAAAATGATGCAAAACTTTAAGTGAAACTTAGTTTAGCTTGCTAAGCAGATCGCTCGATCGTTTTTGGTCACGAGACCTAAACATGCATCCGATTCAGTTTTGGAGCGCTTCGAACATCGAACCCGGTAACCTCGGCGGCCGCGCTGAGTCAGCGGCGCGGTGCTGACGGCGCGCGCTCGCTCGTGACTTAATTCACAAATGTGCCGATGTTCATAACAATAACATCGATTACTATGTGACCAAAGAAGCTATACTCTTACATTGTTAAGCAAGGCACCGTTAAAACTAACGTTTAAATTAAAAATATTAAGTACCTAAGATAAACGTTTTTGTACGTATCGTTCTCATGCGTTTGCTATCATCAAAACCAAGAATCGATGTATTTTTATCTTTTCATACATAGTTAAGTAAATGATAAAATAAATCATTTATATTCAGATATACGTCATAAATATTCATATGTACAAAATGAGTTACATGCTTCAAGTAAACAAGTAAAGTTGCATACATCGTTACAGAGTTTACCTTATAGGTACGTGTTAAATTAGGTTAAGAGTAACATCACGGAAGTAAACAGCGGCGTCAGCTGTGACCCCGACATTGAACGCGAGCGGCGTCGCGCGGACAATGGCGGCGCTGAGCCAGCGCGGCACCGGGAACAACACGACGAGCAAATACCGCATCGGGTTGCGGCGCGGACAGCGGACACGTGCGTGGCGTGCGTGCTTGCATGGAGCTTAAACCCTTCGCGCTAAGATTGCGGAACTGTGGATGAGCTGACATGCTACAGCATAAAAGATAATTTACCGTTTGACCTGGGATGGAGTTATCTGGGCAGTGAATGAACTGTGTAGTAGTTCACTAGCCCGTATCGCAGTCTTGTCGTATCGTAATCTACCTTTATCACACATGTGGCACTCCTCGGGAAAATATCAAACATGGTCGATCTATATACAGTTTTTATGTGAAGAAAGGCAGCAGGGGAACATGTAACCCGTAACATGTAACATATAATCTGCAACTTTTATTTTTTGAATCTTTTATTCAAGAACCAAAGTTACGCAAGTATTGATAATGAAAATAAAAATAAAATTGAAGTGTGCCAGGGCACCCACGACACAGGAGAAAATCCTAGTATAGGACTATGAGTATAAAAAAGCGTCTTTTATATATGAGCGCTACACGGCAAATATTTTTCCAAAATGCTCTATGTTGTATTAATCATGAAACCGATCAATCGTTAGTTATTTCGCTTACAGAGTATATTAAGATCCAGTTCAGTATAATCGACGTTTAACTTGCAATTGATTTAGGCAGTAATCCGCGTTTATGTGAGCTTAAGATGAGCTGTATTATTCGGGAACAAGCGGCGTGGTCGGTCGCGCAGTGCGAGTGCGTCAGCGGGGAGCGCGTAAACCGACCCGGGCCATGTGCGCCGGGCCGGTGTCGCCACAGCACAGCCGACAGCCACAGAACACGCCTCGCTAACTAAGATTTATGTTTACGCTGTTATCAGCACTCTCTGTGAAACTCGATACGAAATATGCTTAATTACATGCAACTCCAAAACTAATTAAACCATAAAAATTGGTTGTTTGTTTGAAATCTGGAACGGAGACCGCGGAACTCTTTACTGACGTCGTAGTTGTTGTTATTATGCCGAAATGACGCACGGTCCGTTCATCGACAGTCATTTTAAGATTTCGAATTAATCATCATACGTACGACGATGATGTCTTTCCCGTCAAAGCACAGTGGATTTGAACATCTACTTGTGTGTGTGTGTGATTTGAACTAGATACACCTACAGTATGATGTCATAACAACTGGACTGATTGAGATAGGCAAACAATATGGTTTTTCACTTCCGCTTCCTACACTCCTAACTTTTAATAAACAAAACGCGCAAGGCGGCGTGGCGCGTGCGCGTGACGTCACGGCACAAACGTCTTAATGGTGTGGTGACCCACAGCCAGCAGCCACCCGATAACTGGCTAATATGCGAGCGACCGAACTGATATTGACCGTGGCCGGCGACGATGACGGATACCCAACGAACAAATAAGAGTTCTTATTTGAATAAATAGAGGCATCATAAGGAACGTCAACAATTTTCTTTTAATATTTGTAACTTAAGTTTCTCAGTCTCAGCAATTAGGCTAAGTTCCACTTGACTGTAAGATATAGTATTCCTATTCCTACATTCCTACATTTTATCAGTATGTGTCTGTTTGTATTGTTCAGTTATTAACAAAATTTAAAGGCACTTCAGGTACAATAGATAAAGGAGCTTTACAGGACATGATGGGCTACATTAAAAAATATATCTAGAAAACCAAAGTCGAAGTCGAAAATCCCTGCCTGATATGCTGACATTCGTACTATAAGGCTCATAAGTAGGTATACTAACATACCTACTGTGATAATATGCCACAACTCGCTTTGGAAGGAAACTCAATAGTATTTTTGGCAGTAAACCGCAAACCACATGGTATTGTTCCAATGCATCGATACTTTCAGGGTAATTTCCTACTCTCATTCGTACGGAACCCCCGCGGCCACTCGCGGGGACTCGCTGTTTGCGCCGGACGCGCGTGTTTGCGCGGCACGTGCCTTATCCGATACCATTTACGGCAATCCAATGCGCTTTGCTTTACGCCTTGTTTCGACGACACGACGTTTTTTGTCGGGACCTACGCAAACAGTCCGTCCGGCCGCGTGGACCGCGACAAAAACTATAACAAAACTTGAGTGTAGAAAATAAATTTCTTACGTCACAAATAACACAAAAATAACTATTAATACATATCAGGTGTTATGTACCTAGTCATTTTATTAGCTTTATAAATATGAAAGAATGAAAGGAATTTCCTGAAGATGACGACTAAGTTATTCGTATTATATTTACAATTTCTGAAGGTCAAAATATTGACCATACGGTACTGCAACAGTGCGATTTACCTACTGTTGGTTATAAATGTCCCCAACCATATAGAGCCTAATGAAGCTGAATCCACATGTAATGCTATGTTGCAGTGTGAACAGCGTGTCTGACACCTTGACCTGGCCAGGTTTAAACTGGGACACCACAGATACATAAGTCATAAAACAGAACACAACACCAAAATCCCTTGTCACCATTTGAATTTAAATTTGATTTTTTTTTTTATTTGATTAGATTTGATTGAAAATATTACGCACATTTAAAATACTACTTAGGTATGTTACACAAGCCAAATGGCAGCTAAATACTATTGCTTAGAGAAATTTTCCGTGATAAATTAATTAACCAAAATCAAACGTCAAAGGAACGTTAAATCATAAAAGTTTTTTTTTTAAATAATATTGAGATGTAAACAATCATTGTTTGTAATGTCCGCGTCTTTGTTAACTACTGCACACAGTTATTTGTTTACCCATATGTAACATTCAAACATATATTATCACCTACTACATCATTTACTTCCCTACGTTAAAATTTTACGCTTATTTTGCGACCGGAAAGTGTTTAAGTGGAATTTAAAACATTGATAAACAATAAACTTGTCACTTTTCACTTCAGAGTCGTAAAAAAATTATGTAGCAGATAAACTGCCTCGTTCACATCCCGATTTTTTGTCTCCTTCTGACATGTGACGTAGTGTTCTCCATTGTTCATAATCTCACGCATGTCAGTGTTGAAATTTGAAGGAACGTGCCTCTCGCTCGCTGCCGCGCGAATGATCAGCTAAACACTGCTTTCCTCGCGACTGTACCCGACCGCACGCTGTACAGAGGTCTACACTCACAGTACATAGCAATATAATGCCTTTGTTCTAATAATTATATTTGTTTTATTTATTCTCTTTGCGTATGTACCAATGTAAGCAATCGTTGGTTTTTTGAAGTACGCACTCAATGTCTCGTTTTACTTTGTTTATTAATAATATATTAACATTGTAATTGTAAACTGTGTAGATATATCATCTTGTCACGACATTTTGGCAGCGATTAAGTAAACGAATTCGAAAAATTAAATGTTCCTTCTTTGGTTTCCATTACAACACCTTATACGTTATAGTTCAATGTTTCCATAGCTTATAACAAGTCTTTACAATCGACACCTCGTAAAACTTAACCGTTATTTTTTTGCGGAGATGATACGTGGGTACTTGACACTAAGACGAAGGCGTAATTTTTTTCCTCTGCCATAACACTCCACTTCGGCGAGGTCTTTCAAAGAAAGGCTATTAATTATTTAATGAGTCACAAAACCGCACTAAAACCCTATTGCTAGTGATGGATGAAGGTTAAAGTGCTCCTTGACTTGAAAAAATAACGCTCGCATTATGAGTTTACGAGTCTAGTGCAATGCCACTCTCTTGCCACTTTTTGTCTTCATGCAAATGTTTTACTCAAAGTTATTAAAAGCCATTCAATGATTGTTTACGAATAACTTCACGTAACTAATAAATACATGTAAAGGAATAGACGTAGTGAATCACTTAAGCCATGAATACAAATAACAATTCAGAAATGATATCTGTCTGTTTGTTTTCAGTGAGGAACGAGGCGCCTCGTAGTTATAAATATATTTAGTTCAGATTATGTTTTATCAATAAACAAAAAAAACACAAAGTAAGGTAATATACCTTTAACTTGTATCTATTTCATTATAAACAAAGTGCACACCTAGGCGAATAAGAGTCACCTATGTTTTACGAAAGTAAATTTGAGAAACCAATAGAATAATTATTATGTAGTTATCTAAACAAAATGAACTTATAGATTTTTGACGTTTAGTGTGGATGTGCCGTCACAGATTATTTTAGACAACGGCCGCTTCACTGTTATCTCTCTCTGACAGATGAGTTATCGCAACGAAAATAAAAATAAAACATTATTTTAATATAATGTTGTGCGGCCGCGGCGCTATCGCTGACCCCGCGCCGTCGCTGTACACACCACTATGTATTGGTGTATTCTTTTCAAAATATTAATATCTTGGCTATTTATAATATTGCAGTAGTATTTTTTAATAATTGGGTTAGCAATTAAAATTTAGACATGCTAATGGTGAAATGTAATGCAATACAGTGGCAAGACATCGAACGGCTAATCCTCAATGTAATATAATATGTTGAACTCATTTTTTGGACTTGTTCTTTTATAAACTTGAAATGTAAAATCAATAATGTTGAGACTAAATTAATTTATATTAATAGTAGAATACTATACAGAAATACAGCCCAACCCATTTAGCTGATAGATGCCTATAAATGTAAAATATTATTTGTGTGCCTATATAACCTAAGAATAGAAATGATAAATTGTATACATATTCTATAATATTAACAAATAATATAATAATTTAATACTTGTAATATGGTATTGTATTTGTGCGCACGCGATGATTAATGAATCTTTTGTGATATAAAAAAAATAATACTAGCCTACTACTACTACTAGCGCAAAATAATACCCATAATACTTATCATCAACGAGGCCCACTCTTAACGTTTCAGAATATTGAATAACATTTAATTGTTAACCGCGTAGAGGAGTGCGCTCATTACAACATATCGGACAACAAAATAGATGTCATAGAAGCGGACAAAGGCGTTCGGCAACGGCGGCGGTGAATCACGGCCGCAAATACCGCGGTAGGTAAATATCAACACGACGCCAATCCATACCTACTTCCTACACGCAGTCCCTACTCGACTAAGTTTCCAGTGCGTACTCGAATGTCAGAAATTTAAAGCAAATAGGACCTATACTTTTCTATCCATGATTTTTGACGAATTTCAACAGAATTCGACTTCTATAAGTATTCGTAGGATCTGCAAGGAATTGCCTGATGATATTCGTTTTTGTGCTCGTAAACAAGATAATTATCATTCACGATTTCAAACTTCATTGGTAAACGTTTTTTTTTTAATATTAATAGTAATTAAGGAGCTTCCTACACAATTAACCATTAGGAAATGTCAAGTATCCATATAAATATAAAAAATAAAGGTTTCAATCGGGCATAGTACATCAAATATGTATACAAATTAATTTAGACAAAGGAAATTATTGACGTATGGAAAGTTTTAACACTTACTTGCGGAGAGACTGGCGGCGGCGGACAGCTGCGGCCGCCGGTTGTCCAGCCACAGCTCCTGGAACCAACGGCCCGCCACGTTACGTTACATCAATATACACGATATATATACAAAAAACTGTTAAAAAATATTCGTGATTTCTGTATTAGCTTTGAAAAACGAAGGTAACAGCGTTTGGCAAAGGGAGATTATGCCTGGGGAGCGGCCGTGCTCCGACAGTCTCTGTTCGGAACTTGTATATATGCACGATGTTGCGAAAACTCCGATAGCGCGTTTCAGAATACGATGACGTCAACTCTCGTTGAGTAGCGGGAGGTCGCCACAAGCGTTTCAAATTACCTGGCTCACCAGATACAGACTGAACGCTCATAGAATGGTAGTTATGGACCAGTAACCCTGTCTGATTAGGCTAACGACTATGTTAGAACGCCTTATGATTATTTCGTTTAACAATAAACTGATGTGAAAATTCACCTAAGTATCTACCTACTAATAAAGTTACAAAACTTAAGATGAACATACAATTTTATGGTGTGTGTCTCTTTTTTTTACGCAATCACGCAAGAACGACTGGTCCGGTTTACATAAAAAATTGCATGGATGTAGCGTATTTACATGGTCGACTTATAGGACACTTTTAATTTTGGTATTTTGCAATATTTAAAGATGGCGACTATTATTATGTTCCGTAGCAAACACGAGTAGGTACCTACTTCATCTTGTAAATTAATAAGAAAAATACCTTTAGATAGGTACTATCCGATTTCCCTGTGACTGTAACGTTCTTATGTTTTAGTTTACATTTATATTTTCGTGGCGGAAAAAAATAGGTTAATTAATTAAATAGGTACCCTCTACATTTTAGGTATTAGTAATAGATAATGTTGTAATTAATAATGTATTGTTATTTATTCTTTAATGATATAAATTGTGCACATAAATATCAACAGTTCAACACCTGCGTATATTTTTAGGTAACAATATGAAACGAATACTTGTACTAATTGATAAAACAATAATTACATAAGTGAATACCTAAGTAATTTTTATCACGCCAAAGAAAATTAAGAAGTATATTTATTGATATCTATGAAGACGTTTCCTAAAAATGTCAATTATGATGACGCTGACATTGTCAATATATGTATGCACAACTAAGTCGATTACAGACTTTTATCACTAATAGATAGATAAGAAGTACCTATCAAATAATATCCAATAACAAAACACTGTCAGGGTTATAAATACATAGCGATATATCTGGCATTTACCTACGAAGAATATACATTTCTACAAATATGGGCACTAACGCTGAATGCATACCATACACTGAATGGTTAAAATATGAAACTTGTTTTATACAAATTACAAAAAGAAATGTTATTAGCTTAATTGTATACTAAACACGGCCGTAAATTGACGTAACTGTGGTGCCTCAGTTTAGCGTTCCATTGCGTGCAACATAAGTAGATACTAAGCCGTTAAGACAAAAGTGGTGTGTGTGATTTTGAAGTGGGAAAAGAATATGGGTTTAAAAAATATTCAGTAATATCTACGAGTACCTTTAATGAAATATTTGTCATTTGATCTGACCAGTACAATGTTCACAAATGCCTGCACAAGGAGGCGGGACGCGGCCGGCGCGTGCGCCGGGCCCGCGCTCCCCGGCAGCGCCAGATAGTGCACGCTCACATACTTTCACAATGAATTCTCTTTTGCACTTATCTTATCTATTCGTTTCTTTTGTTTCCGAGAATCGAAAGCATTTACGTAAAATAGTTTGAATTATATCGAACTTTATCAGATTTCCGATAGTTAGTTATTCGAGTCGCTCTTTTTTTCTCAAAACACAAATTGCACAAGCCATGCTTGCGTCATTTGCACTTTTTGTGCATAGGTATTAATAGGTAATACAATGCATTAGTCAACACGACCGAAATAGGTATACCTATGAATAATACAGCTTTTAAAATTTATAGCTACTTACGCATATCTCCACGGTACAGTTTTAGACGTCGTATTGCTCCTTTTTATCAAAGATTCATTTAATACCATCGATGTTTTTGTATTTTAAAAACGATTTATCTTTTTATTAACTGCGTAAACGTTAAAATACAGCCTGCTGAAGTGTTTGGTGAGAAATGAAGGAGATTGTTAATGTTTGAGCAATCCTCTTAATATGTTATGTCAATCATCCTTATAATACAAACACACCCAAATAGCTAAAATGGGTTGTTTATACACAAGAAACATTGGCCCAAACTGGGATAGTTCGTACCTCGTACCTAATATAAGTCGCAACAATACAAATATGCTCGTCCAACACCGGGCCTGAACAAACAGCCGGCTGGATACCAATATTTGGGTTTGACGAGAGCACAGAGACACGATTATAGGAAACGGGACGCGAAATGCAAGTTCTTTAGCGTCGAGATGACTACATCACCAATACTTATAAAGTTTATCGTAACCTGATTAACAACAACGTCGCATTTGAACCCCTTAACAGGAATAAGTCGGGCTCTATATGAATCACTTAAAATTAGGATGACTGAAATTTTGTTATCAATTTTTCACAAGTCCCCATCAAATAGCTATCAGATTTTTTAAATCGTACGCTGTGAATAGGTACTACTGTATTGTACATAC
The DNA here is from genome assembly GCA_018249875.1 of Cecropterus toxeus. Taxonomy (NCBI): domain Eukaryota; kingdom Metazoa; phylum Arthropoda; class Insecta; order Lepidoptera; family Hesperiidae; genus Cecropterus; species Cecropterus toxeus. Next base: position 25,318 of record DWNE01000014.1, read on the forward strand.
AAGTGTACCCAATCGCAGTGTAGGTACACTAGATAGCAATACGATAATCGTTTAGATGCATGAACCGTTCACCTGGTGCGCGTAGGCGTTGGCGGCGATGGCGGAGGTGCCGTAGACGGTGGAGGGGCGCGCGGAGGCGAAGGCGCCGCCGAAGCGCGCGCTGAAGGCGGGCAGCGCGCCGCCGCCCGCGTCGCCCGCCTCGCCGCCGCCGCCGCCCGCCTCCGCGTACTCCTCCGCCAGCACCGTGCCCACGCACGGGCCGCTCGCCGGGCTGTAGCTCGGGGATCCTGATACACCGACCGAACCCTTACATTACATAGAAGACCACTCAAATATATGAACACAAGTCAATATTCAAAAAATATATTATCTTTAGTGTGAGCAAGTGGCGTTAATTAATGTTAAGTAACGACTATTAAACCGTAATTAAATATTTGAGTCCACAGTTTTATTTCACATAAAAATAGATTTATCAGGTAGCAGTGAGTTCAGTGATAAATTACTACGTATACATGTATATATGAGTTAATTAATGTATTGGAAATTGACAAGCATTTAATTTACCATGTAAGTTGTAGGTAAACATCATACAGATCTACAAGCCAGTGGATTGTACTCACATAATATTCTCAAAGCCGTGTAAAGTATAAAGATCTGGCTGAACTTGAAGAGTGTTGCGAAATATTAAACCCTCGATCATGTAAACGTTTGATCTGACTACAACATTATAGGAGGAAAAGTTTACTTCAATATCGAATTTTATAAAACTAACCGGCACTAGATGTCCATATCTGCGTCTGCAACTCCGTGTTGTTCTGGAAGTACGGAGAGCCGGGCGGGGCATACGCGCAGCGCGAGTACCCGCCGCCCGCTCCGCCGCCCGCGCCTCCGCCCGCGCCGCCGCCCGCGCCACCGCTGCTGACCACAACATACCTGATCACATACATCGCTCTTAAGACAACACCAACGATTTTCACTTATTTTTTTGTTTTTAGGTAAAAGACTTCAACGCGTGTCACGAATTTCGGTGATTACCTGTAATATGACTATTTTAGTAACTTCTAATAACAAGAAAAATAATCATTTAATTCAGACGTTATCAATATTTTGTTAGTGTATAATCTGAGACGCATTTTACATTTATATTTTATTGTACAATATGTCCGTGCGTTTGCGCTTTTGTCTGCAGTAGTATTGTAGCAATCGAATTAATTGTACCTATAGATAACACACGTAGGTATAGGTACATCAAATCGCAATCTTATAAATTGTACATATATCTTATGATCTCTAGAACAAATCTTAAAATTAACGACATCAGATTAGTCTGTCCAAATAGATAGACGTTGACAACATTTGAAGTTGAATCTTTGAAGGTAAATAACTACAATTTAGAGCAGTTTATATCGTATCAAACATCAATTCGATTTCATATTTCAGTCACCTAGGCTCGTAACAGTGTTCGCACGTGGGCGGCGCGGCGTCGGTACCGGCCAGCGTGGAACAATAGCGAATCAATTAGGAAGCGGCGTGACTACGTCAGCAACACGGAGATGTGTCACGCGCGAGCTGCCGGCCAGCTCTGACATACATACGTTGCCTTGTATATCCTTAACATGCCTCTTGTCATTTAGATGCAGGTTAAGATAGACACGCCTGATATTTATTGTACGCATATATTACCATAATCCGAATAATTAAGAAAAAACATAAAATTTTAACGATCTAGAGCACACAAAAAGACGTTACCTATAACTGAGCATGAAATACACCAGCCGAATATCAAACGTTTCCAATATCTGATAGAGATTATTACACTGGTCCAAATAATTAGAGCAAGGAAAGTGAAGAAAACGGAAGCTACCGTAAAAAATTACTCTGGATGCAGACCAAAATTTATAAAAACATCAGTAAAGTCCTCCGCGGTCATTAACATCGGGGGAAGTCTATGGACGTGCGGCTAATGGCTCGGAACGCCTCGGAAGTAGGTTCGCTTATCGCAACACCTCATGCCCCCCTCCTCCGCCTCCCCCCAGTGTCGCGGCGCCCTCGACCCGCTTGCATGCATTAGCCATATTCACCAACAGCTAAGTGCCGTGACACTGTAGCACCTCCCGAACGAACAGCTAGCTACTACATACTACTACATCATCAGTCTTGTCATGAATTGTTGTTTTTTCTCGTTGTCAGTAAAAGTAGTGAGTTAAATTGTTTATGCAGTTTACCTATTGTTCCATTTAAAGAAACCACCTTGAAACTATGACATCAGCAATGTCGTGTGATTCGTAATGCGATCCTCTCATTCGAGTGTAACGCACAACGGTATCACGTGATACTATTTCAATTACAGAACTCATAGACGATCCGCCGAATAACATTATAGGTAAAATAGTGAGAACGCACCTCTACATAAAAAAACTAAAGGTGTAAACATTATTCCTGCGAAATTGTAGAGTTCGCCATATTTAAAACTCAAAAGATTATCTTATTTGTAATGTCGAACAAAATGGTATTGATGAATTGAATTGTATTGTCATATAGATATATATCGCAAGTCCATATATTATATATATATATATGTATGTATGTTTATGAATCACTTGACAGTTCTGGCTTCTAAAATAGGCGAAATAGGTAGAGTTCATAACTCGATTTGATTAAAACAGATGAGCATAAAGAGTTGGCGCCGACGGAGTGGCACGCAGCGGCGCAGTGTGAAATGTGAGCAGTCGAACCCGGATGTAATAATGTTGTTGTAGAGCGCGGAGCACTGTGAGCACTGCGGGTTCAATCGCTTTTATGGTACAGGGAAATGAGCCACTAATGTACCACCGTGCAGTACGCCGCTCGCCATGTGGACGAGTGTTTAGGTTTTATTAAGTTACGAGTAATGGAAAGTATACAACCATTTGAATAGTACATAAATTTCATCCGTAACGGCTTTAGGTCAAGCCTTAAGATTTCTATGTGAACACCTGTTTTTTGATCGAATTTAGAGATTGAGTCGAAATGCTAAGGGAACGATATTAATTTCGAACGAAGTTCCTTAGAATGTAAAAATTTGAATACGTAAGGCGCGTAGTCTGAAGTGACACAAATTATGCCATAAATTATGATGTTAGAAAACACTGCAGAGAAGTATTCATGCCTACGGTTAGGGCACGCGCCCGCTGCGACCGGCGCAGTAAAGCACCCGCAGAACAAGACAATGGTTTCCGCTGAGTTTCCGTTGCGCGCGAGGATGCGCCCGCAGCACGTGCGCGCGCTGCGTGACCGCGCCGCGCGCGCGGACACGTACGGGCGCTATCGCCGCTTGCGACAGCCCGCACCGACCCCGCACCGTCGTCGTACGTCTCAACAACACCCAGCATCGATTCATTTTATTCCACCCAAAGGTTTCAATTGTTTTTCCATTAATCAGTCGCAAGAAGCTCTTGCTCAACTGTTTTGCTTTCACGTAAAAGTGATTCATGTTTATTTTCCACACTTTCTCGAAGAATTGTTGTGACAATATGCACATAAGGATTATTTTTGTACCATGGGCTACATAATTATTTTTCTTGTATGTAATGTCATAATAACTGTCTTTTTATATTGCATTTAATCACTTTCGTAAAATCATTGTCAAAACTGTTTGGACCTGTTTAGTCATAAATTTTACCTATGTACATCAATCTTACAAAATGGAGGACAAGAACCTTTTTTAAATAAGCTTATATAAAAACAAATTAATTAAAGAATAGCATCAAATTATGGTTAGATTTAGATACATTAAGTTGGTAGGTATAACAACATGGCATTATGCGAAACATATTAACTGATAGAACAATAACAACCCTAATGCTCATTAGGAATATCAAAACAGATGTTATGCCTAAGGTTCCGGCACACGCTGGGGTCCGGCGCGACCCGGACTCCCGGCGGGATGATTGGGTGTCCCATGGGAGAAGTCAAAACTAAGGTTTCATTATTGCCAACATAATACCGACCACACAGTGCCACACACCACACAGGAACTAGCTGTTAGGATTATTTGTATGACACAGGAAGCGAGCTCTACTGATAACGGGTTAATGAGTTTCTAAATAGCTCTGGCTGTTACAATTCGCGGGACTTCAATGTCAATAATTACATATTTTTGCGTGTAGTAAAGATAATGGAAATAATCTCACAACAATATCTAAGGTGTTACAACGTATTTTTATTTTTTAAGATAAGATTGAATTATGTAGTTATAATATTATAAATGTGAAAGTATATAATGGTTTGTTTGTTACGCTTTCATGCCAAAACATCTCAACCGATTATCATGAAACTTTGTACACATATTCTAAGAGATATTACAAAAAAAACACGGGATACTTTGTATTTAATAAATATTAAAAAATATATATTTTAACTTCATAGCCTTCAAATTTTTGTATTAGTATTTCATGTTATTTTGTCCCCTCACTTATGAGCAATACAAAAACTATTTCAACTTTTGGGGCTAGGTGCAAGTTTATTGTTTTAGTTAGATATTTCCCGCTACTCTTAATTTTTACTGTTTTTCTTTTTTATTGCCTCGGTAGCGTAAATCTGATCCGCCCAAAAGTTTGTCACAGAAAAGTTGCACGAAATCAAAAATCTTCAGCTCACGCAACTCTTTGACATTTATTTACGGCTTTTCGTGAGAGAAGCCGCGGGTAAAAGCTAATAGTTAGTTAGTAACTAATAATTTAAATACACCTACGATCTTGTTACCGATAACAGAGTAGTAGTAGTAACTACTACTCTGTTATCGGTAACAAGATCGTTCACAGCCGGCGCTAGGGAAATCGAGTCAGAAAGTCTGAACCTGTAAAAATGAGATTATTTGAGGAGAGACCGGAACGAAGTGAGACATATTAGCGCATCCTCGATAATCCGTCCCCGACGCGCTAAGAGCCTATACAAATAACTCATTTGAGACACTTAAGCCGTCACTCGACTCGAGGCACAAAAACTGTGGACAAATTTGGAAACGATCCGAGGGCCCTCGAAACGTGAAAAACGGGATGTCGGAGCGACACAGGGCACGCAACGCTGTCGCTAGCGCCGCAGCCTCGCCTCGCCAATGAATTACTCGAATGCCAAAAAAATACCCTAAAAACTTCATGTAAAAATGGCGGCAACACTACTAAAAATCAATCATCTCGCCAGGTTGTCAACGACTCATTCTATGGAGTTGAATAAGATTTGCATAAAATGTTATATTCTGTCCGGATGTTTTAGTTTTGGTGTGGATGTTTTAGTGTCTTTGTTTATATTTTTGTTGCGTGTTCATGCGTCGAATGAACTTACATTCGATATTTGTCTAAATTGACCACAAATGACTTGTTTGCGGTAACTATTCAATTTATCTTAATATAGTATTTGTTAATTGTCAACAGTAATGTAGGTACATTATTAGTATAAACTAACGGTTTTACAATAAATTAGTGTGCTCGGCGGGCGCGTGGCGGTCCGCTCTTAATTCTATTTGCGCTATAATGAGCGGGCGCGCAGTTTTCCTCCAGCGGCGTGTTATTGTTTACGCCGCGGCTCGCAACGAGGAAAATTACAACAAAACTCCACCACAATGCGTTGCCACTAATTCTTTGCTAACATCCCTCGTGTTTACTTGAAAGCTGGTTTAATTACGACGCAAGGAATATTTCGTAATTCACATTCTTGTTTACTGGTATTATGTACCTACATTAGAGTTCAAATGTACACAACATGATCCTAATGAATATATTATTATGTTGTGTATGTCTGTTTAAATTATTTATTACTCCTTTCACTGTCCGTTCCTTCTTTCTAGAAGAAACATAACAACTCCCTGAGTTAACGCATGAATAAGCTATTTCAAACCTTTATGAACCGGGCCATGCAATTTTATTATTCTGTTTTTCAAAATGTCGATATTGACCTATTTTCTGACACAATAGAAAAAAAACTAACCAAAAAAAAAGGTTTTGATAGCATTAAATAATTTTTAGTAATTTTTGTTGGTAGAATTGGCATAATGCATGTTTATTAAACATTATTAGCAGTGTGATACGCACCTCAATTTACTTTCTTCAATATTGTCATTTTTTTGCGTATGGACTTTAACGCGTTTTCTTTTGTTTTTGTTTTTCCTTCTTAAATGCTGTGCAAACTTATAATTTAACTACATATATGTAACTGTTTTTCTTGTGTTACATTAATGTTAGATTGTCTTATGTAGGTATGCCTACTTAGTTGGTATGCCTTAATATATAAATAAATAAATAAATATTTAACTGAAGCGTTTGATTTGAATTTAAATACGAATGTCGAATTTAGTTAAGAAGTAGTTTGTACTTTAAATTTTAGATTCGGAAGCACCACAACAATAATAAATAATAGTTTCAAACAGAACAATAACGCAGCCAGAGACAGAAAAAGTAAATAATATAAAGTTAGTTGTGGTTGAAACATATTTTATACAAGTTAACAATAATTCTACATTTATTTCTCGAACCAATTATTTTCCCAAAGATAAACGTAAAAAGCCGCCTTCTGTCCCGCAATTGTCTAGTCTTCTGGTATATGGTTCTATACACTAAAATTGCTTGTACTCATTTATCGTAGCATATTAATTTATTTGCAGCTTTATTTATCCCTTTATTTGTGTTTTATAATAAAATGAAAACAGTTATTAATAAAACCATTATAATGAAATACTATTGTAATCACAAAACTAAGCGCAGATTTGCTTTGAAAATATAGGTACATGTGACATTATAAGTTATCTGAAAGATTAACACCTAGACCAACGATTTACCTATACAGTTGTCTTATTATATTTAGGCTCCTACGAAATTATATGATTTAAGACTAATATTATCACGGAATTATACATTATAATATGTTACGGGTACTCACGATATGCGGTTTTCAATTTGTTTTTGCCGATTTTTCACGATTGACGGTGGTCACGGCGAAACTCCAAATTCCTCAGTTTCGCCGTGACCACGATTCATGAAACTGGTACAAAATATTCACAAAAATAAAATTAAAAAAAACCGCATATCGTGAGTATCCGTAACATACTAAAACCCAAGGAAGTATATTCCTATTACATTTTAAGCCAATGTATTCCAGGAGTCAATGTCAGCGTGTCGCTACATTCGCGGTAAAGGAAAAATTTAGTTTTGTTTGGTGACCGAGTAGTTTGATTATCGTGGGCACATGTTTACGCCATAATCATGATATACATTGTGATGTTTAATTTGAGTCTTACTTAAAGGAAAAAAAATGCAACAAGAAGCTAACCTAACCTACCTATTAAATTCGGAAACATGTTTTTCTTACTTGTTTGTTTAATTCTGATGTTTATTATTTGAATTGCAGTATTAGCGAAACGAATAACATGTAATTGATAAGTAGCAACAAATTAATAAAGTAATTAGTAACATTCATTAGTATATTTAATTAAGAGCGCCAACCAACAAACATTAAAAGCAAAAATTACAATAATATTAGTTTAAAATAACTACTTTTCTATGGCAAATCGGTTTAAAAGGTTACAAATTATACGTCTAAACTATTTAGATCAGCGTTTTTCAATATTTTTTGTAGCTCAACTTCCATATCATGTAAAATTACCCATTTCGTGGCTCCACACCGTCTGATTTTCGTAATGTATACTTTATTATTATTTTTGCAATGAGATGTGGGGGTTAAACACTCGAACATAATTGAGTACTAAAACAAACTAAAACAAGTGCTTTTCGTTAAAACTCTTTTATTCGCGAGCCCCTTATTGAGGTCTTCGACCTAACATGGGGTTGCGACCGACTGTTTGAAAAAAATGATTGATCTGATTCATTAATCTTATATCAATTGTTGCGTAAACTTTCTATTCAAAAACTTTCAGATGTAATGCCGAGAATGTGTGTTTAAATCAGTCTACTAACAGTACTGTGCAACTGTGCGAGGCGGCCGCGTTGGTAACGTAGGCTGTTCACTAAACGGTTGCGCAAGTTTCAGTATTTTCGGAGTTGCCCTCGTATGCGGCTGTTATCAGCTTCTCAATTAGTACCGCGAGCACGCACACCGGCGCAGGGAACACACACTAAGAGGACACATCCATGTTTGTGTACACAATGACATTTACTCACACGCGAGAACGTACTCGCGAGCTTGTACTGCGACGTGGTAATACTGTATATTTTATTTGTGTAATTGTCAGTAGGTACTGACTTGGTGCTCGATTCGCGACTCTGTCCACAATTCGAGTAATAATACCAACATTGTCCATACAACCTTCGTTTCATTTGCAACTTCATTGTCCAATTTATCTCCGCGAAATTATTCGCCAAAATGTCATATCGCACAGCGGTTAGGAGAGCTAGATGCAGTACTGCTACTAAAAAGATAAACAAACCCTGTCCACTTCCGATAAAAAATTGAATTAGTATCATTATGAAATTAAATGTACCTATAACTACTATCAGTTTAGAACTCTCGACTATTGTGGTTATTTTAGTGCACAATAATTATTATAGATTAGTATTGATTGTCACTTTGTATTCAATTTATCTTTTACGCATTCTGCCCGCGAAATAATATTTACCCTGCAATTTCACCGCCAGCTAATAGTCAAAAACTTAAAACAAAGGTACCGTACTACACATAATATGTATGTGGTAAGTGAGTCGGCGGCAGGCGACGGCGCAGTAAGTACGTACTACGTTTTATGAGTTGTTTCATGACACGCGTTTTATGCCTTTTGGTATTGCAGCTCGGAGCGCGATCCGCGATCCACACCGACCACGTTTACTTTCACACGATTTAATACAAAACAGCTCAGGTATTGCTTCTACGTATATAATGCAAATGGAAGTTAAAGAAATAAATCTTCAAACATCAGTTATGATTATGAAGGAATAACGAGCGGACTCTCGCTTCAACTGAGACATAAAATTTGTATAGGTACATTTAGATTGGGGACATAGCAACAGAATCATATGATGTCTAATAATTTATAATAAGTATTAACAACCTTCTAGTATTTCAGTAAGGTTCATCTATTATGAGTAGCTACTTAAAATACCGTGACATTAGTAAAACAAGTTACGTTAATGTTTATGTGAACTTCATGCCGCTCGTGGCAATAGTAACTTATAGACATTCTGGACCGAATGCACACATTGCCCTACTTGCACTCGTTCACGCGTCAGTGTGCACGTGTGCGTGTGTTTCTGCGAACAAGTAATGGCGGTGCCTACTTCCTGCGTCGGGGACACTTAACCCAGTAACGGTCGGTGGTACCGATCCATACCTACTGAACTATAAGCTCATTTAACAAAACAATGCCTCGTTCGACGATCCGAGCGTTAATTTATAGCGGCTCTCTAAAGTATAATGCAAACAGACCCTCGAGAGGATCGCTCCACAAACACGGCAGGGCGCGGCCCGCGGCCGGAAACTGCAGCGGAACCACGTAAAAACGGCTTGTTTGCGAGGGCTCGGTGACGCGCTCGGCTCGCGAAACCTCACTTATATACATTCATACCCACGATGAAAATAAAATGCAGAAATAAAAATACTGAATTAACCGGAACAGTAAAATATCACATACAACAGTTTCTCATTTTGACGATACCTATGAGTGTTTCGTCCCAATCACGGGTAAATCTAAAAATAAAACACACGTTTTAAACAGAAATTTTAATTTGGGATAATTATTAAGAAATTAAGAACGAAGTACCGTTGCAGCGACGTCGGCCGCGGCCAGTTTATTGGAAACTAATTGCTTGTTAACGAACCCAGCTCGTCCGCGACTAGAGTATTAACCGCATAAACTAAATACTAAAATTTTACTGAACATTATAAGTTAACACAACATACCTTCTACAAAGAAGTGAAATTACGTCACGTGGTAAAATAGTGACAGAAAACATTGTGATGATACTTGTGGCACAAAACTGTCTACATTTTAGCATATACGTACAAGATTTTATTAGGATGCCGTACCCAAAGGGTAAAACCGGAACCTTATTACTAAGATTCGCTGTCCGTCTATCTGTCACCTATAATTATACCTCGTGAATTATAGCTATATAGTTGATATTGTCACACATGATGTACTTTCGTTACGAAACAAAATAAAATAGATATGTAAGGATTACTCCCATACAACAAACGGTGTTTTTTATGCTCGATATTAATAACGGCAAAAGGTTGGCGCTTGAAATATTTACAGAATATTTCGTTATATACTCACTTTAAAAATAAATTGTTAAATAAAATATAACAAATATTTAAGGGGTCTCTCATACAACAAACGTGATGTTTTGCCGTTTTTATAGATAATGGAACTGAAACCTTTGTGGTCAAGGCTGACTTGATCGGTTTTATATATGTATATGATGGTGAAACTTATGGAATAATCTTAATAATATCGATTGTGATCAAGCGATGCTAGTGCAAGTTACTTCCTTAGATGATACTTTTATAAAACATCTAGTAACCAAATCATTTATCTTAATAAATACCAAAATATATGAGTGATGATTCCATAAATAAGATATAATACTTATTTATGAAATTAATATTTATGTACATCACATAAAGACAGATATCTCGTATCGGTCTTGAAACTAGCTGGTATGTAATGTATTTAAATAAAGCATCACCAGTTCTTTTTTCACTAACCTTCCTCGTGTTTATGTTGCATACAGCTGTATTAGCAATTATGGAAACTTTGAAAATCGTTAAAAATTTTAACACGAGGTACGCTTGGGATCTTCTCATGCAAACAGGGAGCATACCTACTCGAATCTAACGGATCTTCTTAGAAGAGATGGATTCAATTCAATTAATCAAGGGCTAGTAACGATCACAGCGTCGGCGTCGGGCGTTAGGAGATAATACTGAATTCATTGGTATCCAAATATATTCGCAATGAAACTCAAGACAATGAAGAACACGATAAAACGTACTAAAAGTGAACTAAATCTATAAACAAAATATTCATGATCCAGATACGTTCAAGAATAGATCGCACGATCAGAAACATTTATTACATATATGAAAAACTAGCAGACCTGTGCCCACTTCGTTGGCCTAAAAAATAGTAAGTTACGTTTAAAATCGGCTTAGTAGATGAGATAGCCCTACAAACCCACAAACTTATAGGTACCTAAATTTTATCTCTTTATAATATTTAGTGTAGAGGAGCAGGCGGTCGAGTAGGTACCTCAAGGAAAGAACGCTGACTCGCCGCGATTTAAATGTTTCGCTGCGAATTACTTCTAACGACGATATCTCAAAAATTATTAATCGGATTGATATAGTGTAAAGGGCAATTTTAATTTGCAATAAATGCCTAAGCTAACTAATATATTCATTTGGATAAGGATAAATACTGAACTAAAGAAAATAGGTTTGAAAATAACGTAATGTTTTTAAATAAAAATTAAAACATAAAAGTGGTTATTGTAAGTTGTAAGTCAACCGTAAGAGTTAGACATATGCTGTCGCGGACTTATTTGTAGGTATTATTAAGCTCTACAACTTTTCTCTGAGCTCAATCAAATATCTGTTACCGTTGAAGCAGCGTTCGCAAGAAATGTCCTCATTTGACCGTTTTTTCTCCGACCCACTTTGCATATTCGACGGCCACGTAAAACAATTTATATTTACCAGGATAATATACAGTTACTATTTATTTTTGAATATTGTAGCTTTCTATTGGTGAAAGAATTATCAAAATCGGTTCAGTAGATCCAAAGATTAGCCATTTCTAACTTACAAACTCACAAACTTACAAACTCAAACAAGCAAAGAAATTTGGAAATACTAATAGTGCTGTAGATACTGCCAACATTGCTAACTACTTACTAACCTCAACGCATTGTGGCAATGAAAAAAAATAGCCATGACATACATTTTCATAAATTGCACCCATCCACTGACGTTTTAATAAGAGCCGTAATACAACACGAATTTCACGATGTTGATATTTGACAGTAGCCCCAACGCCTAGGGCGACCTTTCTAGGGCTATATTTCGCTCAATGACCTTTTTATAAATTTTACGGAAAACGAGAATTTTAGCAAAAAGTGTGGAATTAAAGAATTTCGTAGGTACTAGGTACCTAGCGAAATAACGATAAGGAACGTAAAAATAATAGCTAATGGCTTACTTTAACTTTGGAGAATACTTGCTTCTTGTTTTTACGTATTTATAAATATTCATCAATTTTGGAATTGTTATCGAATGGGAACATTGAACATTCTACACCGGTTTTGTAGTAAAGAAACGCAACCGGCGGCAAATTAGTTATCGAAGTGCAAAATAAAATTACAAAGTTAATAAAATTGTTTTCAAAAATATGTAGGTATTTCATATATAAAAATCCAGTCGGGTCAGGGATTGATAATGACACGACATACAAATTCTGTACTAAATTATAGACAGTCGTAAGAGGTACTTACGACTGTCTATAATTTAGTAATGTCATTAAAAAACACTAAATTTAGAAATGCAAGGCCTACATTATATATCATACATACATACATACTAAACGAGAAGTAGTTAGATAAAGTGTTTGTACCGTATCGATTTAAGTATTAAACATTATTTGTTTTGTTCTTACTTGGGCGCTAATGGAGCTAAGTTATTAGTTTAAGTGTTGAGTTGAATTAATTTAAGACCAGTTTTCTTCAAGATATTTATATAAACTGCCTTAACAATGACAATGTTTAGATAATATTGGCACTTAAATAAATTATGGGAGCTAATATAGATCATTTGTTTTAAATAACTATATTTTTGGTAATAAACATAAAGAGGTATCATTTAAATACAATAGGCGCCATTGTAAGCATTTTTATGGGCATGTTATTCTTAACACATACCTATAGGTTAAATCAAGACCCCTGAGGAACTTTCCAATATGAATAAAATTAAAAGACCCCTCACCTGTGACCGGTAACACTCATATAGGTATTTTGCTCGTTTCCGCCATCCATTTCAGAACGTTTTGTTTGGGCTCGAGAAATGTAAAAAGGGACATTCCTTAACTAACACGAGAATAACTTATTGAATTATAACTAAATAAATCGTAATGTTTGAACACATCTGAATGGAAAAGTACTGTCGGTGGTGGTTGCGGCATGCACGTGACGGCAGCGGAATGCGGCGCGGTGTGGCAACGCCGCGCGGCACGTACTGCGCCGCCGCCGCAACCACACCACTTACATCAAACCACCCCATAACAGCACTGAAAGCCAGCCAATGAGCTTGGAACACAATCGCTTTACGATTTTTCAAGACTCAGACAGTCACAGCTACACATTTGAAAATGCTTCATATGCGTAGTTCTCAAGGTAGCAACGTATAGTCTGTGGCCACCCTCAAGTTAGACTGATCTTATCTTAGATTGATTATAGCTGTCCATGGGTGGTAGAGACCACTAACCATCAGGTGGTATATCATAAAAAAAACTGTTACTCAGTGCCAAACACCTGATGCTTAACGAGTAATTAGTTACCATCATTCATCGTTATTTATGACGATGAAGGGATGTACCGATTTTCATTTAAACTATCATCCCCTTATTTTTCTCACAGAATTTGTCAATATCGTTATGTAATTTTAAGAATTAGCAAAAATATATATTTTAAGACCTAATGTTTTCGGCTATGCGAGAAACAACGAGATTGTAAAGCGATGAACGATTGTATTAATTTATTGTAAAATATAATATTTGAATGTGTTTTCACGTGAGATTGTACGGCAGTGCCACAAAGAGAACAGTGTAACACGAATGTTCGATTGCGATACGAGCATAGTTTCTGCCTGTGTTCTCATAATCCATTGAGAAATCTTATCTCAGATTGCGTAACACTTACAAATCACTATTATATAGGAAATTCATCTTCATCACAAAAAATATGGTTTTCTTTTACCGCACAAATTATGTTGGATAGAAGTTCATTTTTGTTGTAACCGTTATTGTTACCGACGGAAACAAGTAGAGTTATTAAAGGTCGTTGTTTTACTATAACGGACAATGTATGAGATTCTATAATAAATTAATAATACATAAATCTAGGCGCATGGCAGTGTATCAGCCAAATTTTAAAAAGTAAATTGCAACACGGTATTAGTGTGAACTTGCACAAACTTATTTATAACCACTTCATAATAAAACACATGTTTGATAAAATTGTTTAGAAATTATATATCAAAGATAGTAACGAAACCGTTTTTAAATGAATCGAAAGATGTACATTCTTACAGCTATGCTAAGGGACTGCAATGGAACTTTGCACCAGTTAGATATCCGCTCTTTTCCGTAAAGAACTATTACCCGTGAAACAATCTCTATGATAGATCTCATTTCACCGCACTAATTAAAACCAAAGAAACGTAAATTCAAAGTCCAATTTTTTTGGTATGCTCCCCAGCCCAAAATGCTTTTAAATTGCACATAGTAATATCACAATATTCATCTAAATTAAGATCAATATATGCTATACATAGGCGATTGGAAATAAAATAAAAGAGGGCTGCGAAATGAATGTTCAATAAAATCGACATTTAACTAAGTACTTTAAAACTATGAATTTTACTTTTATCATTGCCTATTTTTTTGACAGGTTTCAACTACAACAAAGCATCGGAACCATAAAACTCTTATCAAATTCGACAATGAGTGTTTCTGTTAAAAGTGACGTATAACTGACTATTTAGAATAAACATGCCTTTAATATATTTCGAGGCGCCCGGCTCCTGCAGGGCGGGCAAAGGTCGGCTATAACGGGTCGCTGACGAGACTATTCACCGCCGAACAAACAACACTTATCCAATCTTAATACTCAGAGCTAACAAACAACAATAATGCCATGAAATAACAATATTTACCGCGAAACCTAACAAGTAACTCTCAACGTCGTTACAACATGCAATAAATAATAGAGAAAACTCTACGTGTATAGTCTAACACGAAACTAGTTATCTATTGAATGTTTAGTGTTTATCTTTCTTGAATTAAGACAGTAACTTCAAAGGCCCAAAATTTAGATAAAGAGATTATTTTAGGAGAACAATAGAATTGTAAGGACATTGGGAAACGACTTCTACTCAACTTTGTATTTGTTATGAGTAACAAATATTGTCAAAGGTTACAAAACATTCATAATAATCATTTGTACAAGTCAAATGATTAATTCAACATTGGTGCCTATGGTAGTAAACTAATTATTCTTTAAAATATGTTTACAGAGATAATAGTAAGTTTGTTAGAAAATTTGTTCTATTTTCCTCTTCAAAAATGAGACAGTGTAGTAGTGTCAATGATTTATGTTTTGTCCAGTAAAGCGATTAAGATAAAGGACAGTAGCGGTAATGACGAGCACGTTAATGTCAGCGGTCGTTAGGTCCCCGTAGCGACTAATAACCACTTACCGTCTCTTACTCCATTATGGTCGATTTTGTCTCTTGAAATACTTTAAAAGTGAACTTCAATTAAGTGATACCTTTAAGAAATTTATTGTTCACCTCCAACTGCTTTCGTTGAGTACGATAGTTATTGCTCTTTCAAAGATACTATTCGCCTGTTAGATAAATGACTGAAAGTGTAAGTAAGTAAAACGTGTATCGGCACCGGAATGCTTATCTATCGTCATCGGAGCAACAACCTCCAGAACTGTTGGTGGTAGGTACTCACCCGTCGACGTGATGGTGGTGTTCGTGCGTGTAGGGCGGTGGCGCCGCGGGCGCATAGGGCTCGTAGTGCAGCGCGCGGCAGTCGTCGCGGCGCTCCGGCGAGGGGCTCAGCTCGGGGCTGCGGCCGCGCAAGTATGCGCCGTCCGTGGAGCCCGCCGGCGGGGCCGGCTTGAACAGCGTCTCCTCGAAGTGCACGTACGTCTGCATGTCGCGCGCGTGGGCCGCGTGTGGCTGCGCGGGCGCCGGCCGCAGCTCCTGGTAGCTGCGCGAGTGGGACGGCGACAGCCCGCCGGGGGCGTAGCCGAACGGCAGCGGGGAGGGGCTGTCCGCGCCGCCCGCGCCCGCCGCGCCGTACTCCGCCTCGCCTGCACACACACACACGCGTCAGGCCGAGCCGCCCACCGGCGCCGCTGCGGCCCGCGGACCCGCGGCGCCTCCCGCTCGCCCTCCGCGGGAAAATAACAACGACTCGGCTCCTCCGCGACTTCGGACGGCTACCACTCTTGCCCGACAAACTTGCATTTGTTATTTATGTCGTATAACGTGATGTGAGAGAGCCTCGTACGTTTTATTTTCACGCGATTACAATTCAATCACAATGTATCTATACATTTAACTTAATATTTAACAAAAACACAATTAATCTTACCCAAGAAAGTGAAGCATATATGTCAAACTACTGATTAATGGGCGTGAAGTTAAGTTTGACCAGGGAAACACAATGACTACAAACTTGGAACGACAACGATGGCACGTTAGCAACTTAGACCTATGCGAAAAATCTACCGGAACGAGTACGGTGTACGGAGACACTAACCTTTAATGCAATTGTTATTGACTTCAGCAATGATGGCTTCCAACTCGAAGGTCTCGGCGCGGTGCCAGGCAGGCCACGCGTCGTGTAACATGCTCACTGATCACTGACCGGTCGCGTCGCGCGTGCTCTTACTGCGGCGGTCGAGAGGAGACTGCGCGCGGCTCCCTCCGGCGGCCGCGCGCCGCGTGTCGCGGGAGGGGCGCCGGGAACCCTTCCACGGGGGTTAGTCAGCGCCCAATGGGAATGGTCCGGCTACCCACTGGGACCATCGATTATATTATGTGTAGGCGATGGGGTCATATACACATCGATGATACTGATCCAGTAACGATATACAAGAAAGAATAGATGATCGTTTGGTAGAAAATAATCTATTACGCGGCATTATAAATTACTCATAATCTTAACAGTTATTTTAAATATAAAAAGTAATGCACATTATCTAACCGCTAAAAAAGGTTTTCGACGTATTACCTGTAACTTATTTTACTTATATCCTTACCAATTATAGGTATTATCATATCGTGGTTTCATTTCTGCTGTCAAATCTAAATCTGTATAAAATAAAAATAATGTATGGGTTCCAGTTTTCTTTCTAACATTTGGTACGATATCAGGCGAGTACCTACCTACGTCGAGACTAACTCCGACGCATAGGTGGGAATATCCACAGTCCCTTTATATTCTAGATACAAAATGTTATTACCTACCTACTCGTTATTAAACCAGGAAAGAAGAACAGAACACGCATTGCGCCGAGACTGATGGTGAGTAAGAGAGATTGGCTTGCACAAATGTAAGGTACCTACGATACGACGTAGAGTAGAGCAGGTGTGGCGGCGCTCAGCTGATCGGCGGAGATAAGCCCTATCACCACGTGCGCGCTATCTCGCCGCGACCTACGCCACGCTGCGCGCCCGCCCCGCACTGCTCGCTGCACGCACACCTTTGCACACTCCACTGCACGCACTCTGCTGCAGAGGTACACATTGCTGCATTCCACTGGACGCACACTGATGCAAACACTCTGCTGCACGCGTACTACTGCATACTACTGCATACGCGTTACACGCAGCCTTCTGCACTCACACTGCTACATACTGCTGCATGCATATTGCTGCACTCACTCCACTGCACGTGCAATGCTGCACGCACACTTCGCTGACGGAGGATTCAGAAACTCATTCTGATACCTACTTTTTTTAATTTTGTTTAAAGCATAAAACAATATAAACGTGGCAAATACAACAATAATGGTGTTCTAAATGGAGCAACTACAACTCCAGTAAGATATAATAATTGCTAGGTTCCTTACATAGTTACATAGGTATGTACGTAAAGGATGATCACGCAGAGACACGGTACCAGTAATTTTACTTTATGATCAAAAAAATATCAAACGTTATCTAACGCAAAAAATTCTAGTATCGAGCTTTGCGTAGGTATCAATGTAAGTATAGGTACCTATTTGTCTTGTTTTGCGTATGGATATTCGTGTTTCGTGTTTATGAGTGAGTCCATGGGACCAAACCACAGGAGAAATCTTAGTGGGGCTATGAGAAAAATTATAAAAAAAAATCGGTCCAGTGCTAAGCGACATTTAATGACACATTTTTTGTAGGTTTATCTATAGGTGATACCAATACAATATTTTTTTAAGTCGCCCTCGATCACCCAGGTGATATCACCTGGGTAATACGCAAAACAGAATAATTTGAAATAAGACCACATGCATATTTAATTAGGTAGGTACATACTTAACAAAAGTACATAGTTCAAAGTGTCTGTACACATATGTCTAACAGTTACAAACTCTTACTATACAGCCAATAAATTCCAAGTTTTATTACACGGAATGGTTATAGGATTCTAGGCAAAGTTATGTTATAAATCGAGCAGCTTGAATTCTGTTCATGGACCATCCATCCGAGGAGTAATAAATCCAGGAGTTAATCCCAGCAGCTGTCGTCGGGAGCAGGTCACAGTGTTTCCCTGAACCGCGACCTTCATAAACATGTCCGAGCCGCAGCGCATGTGCTGCGCTACAAATCACCGGCCGATAGCGGGTTATCGTCTCCCGAGAACTAATAAATTTTATCGTATATTAGTAGGGTCATAGTTTTTCTCGCTTCCGAGTAGCTCGCCCGAGAAAAAAACGCATGTATCGTGGTGTTGTGACAGCGCGCCGCCCCCCGCCGCGCGCACATTAGCTAATCCGCATTCTACCAACAAACAACCCTAACGACCCTCGCCGGTTATTTTCATAAAACGATTGTTTTCAGCGGCCTGCGTAAACACACTCATTATGATTAACGCCATTATGAGCTTGTCAAGCAGCATGTTCGATTGGAGGAATCTTTTGGAAACGGTGATGCTAATCGTCCAAAGAATAACAACGAGCGCGATGGGGTGCCCACACTGGGGACACTGCGGGGACCGCGGCCGACGGTCAACCGCATCGTGAATAGCTAGGTTATCCTCGCGTGGGAAACCCATGCTATTTTTTACTCGTGCGGAATAGCACGGCTAGTGACTACCTGCTTGTAAATGTAGGTCAACTTCTAAGCCGTAGAAGCCGCAGTTCTCACGGGTGCGTCACAGGGCTTAGGTCGAATTCCCGGCGGCTTAGAGTGAGTCAGGCGGCCTTGCTCGATAAGATACCGAGCAGTCGCCGATACATGAAGTGCAGCCGAATCTCCGAGCTCGATGCTCGTCAGCTAATCTATGCAGCGCGTTCCTATCGCCCGCCGCCGCGTCTGGCGCGCCGACCTGCGGACCTGCACTTATCATAATTGTCATGTTTTATTTGTTAAGGGATACTTCCCCCGGTCAACATTCATTACATAAATTGTTAAGCGAATAGTGGTAGTCATTTAATTTTCGCTCAGAAATTTTTAATTAATCTGCTTAATAGTAGTTAGGTATAACATATTACTGGCATTGCAACAGAATTTCCACCTGAATACCCACCTCTACTTCGATTAAAATTTTATGATGATGTAGTACCTATATCATCAATTTAGGATTCAGAAAAAAAATACACTTATGTTACAAAAAGATAAATACGTGTTGTCATATTTAAAGCGCTAGCAGCGCGGAGCCCGGATCGGTAAAGTTACGACTGTCGCGCGATTATTGACATAGGATCGAATCATTAAAAAACTAATTTATGAGCTTCGGTTTCGTTTTCACGTTCAATAAAGATATTAGGATATTACTGAAACTGTAAAATGTTTTTGTTACTAGGTCACGCGAGTGATAACACCGGCTTCCTTCACGCAGCGCCCGATGGGCGTAAATGGGGCTCAGTTTGAAATCACATTTAACGACATACAGATCATACTAACACGGTAGTAGTATCTAAATCTATACTTTACTGTACTGTTACTGTGATAGTATCACGTCTAAATATCATAAAGTAATAAACTACGTTTATATTATGTAAGGACATTGAAAACTGGCCACTGCGTGTGTTTATTGTTTTTATTTTTTAATAGTTTAATGTTAGATACAACTGTCGTTTTGTTGTATTGTATCATTACATTTGTCTATTTATATATTATTGTTTTGTTATCGTAAGAGGTATCTAATTAACGAAATCCAGCAAAAACACGCACGCCAGACGCGGTGACTATAGGAAGTATGAAGGTTGGTTCTACGTTCCAGAAAGTGCAAATAAAATCTGAGGGGGCGATAAGCACTCTATCTGTTGAGTCACCGCATTGACATCTTGCAATATAATCTATTCCATTCCATTCCCATTATTCCCATTATGTAGGTAATGACCTACGCCATGAAAACCAACCCCACTCCTCACTGCATTAGGTATATGATCATACAGTCATCATTTCTTGCAAGGTTTCAGCATAATTATATAAAATCTGTTAACAATTTCAGTAACACGTTCTTTATAATTTCAGTACTTGTCCGTACAAAAACCATAGCTGTCTCTAGATTAGTTATACAGCCAGACCAATAATATTACACAGGTAGGTACAGCCGGTTCTTATTTCGTTATATTGCGTTAATCACGTTGATATCTTTTGGATGCGTAATTAGAGTCTGCGTGACGTCCGCGCCCCCATCAATAATAGAAACTTGTCGATTTTTCCAATTCCTTATGAAGCGATGACTTTACTTCGCTATCATGAGAACTGTTATTAGACATCTTAAATAAATTTGTTATGTGTTTACCTACTTTACATTATATTATGTAACAATTTCTTAATTCACTACCTACTTATAAAAGATATGCACCTTAGGATGGATTAAAAAAAAAGTTGAACGTACTACAAATCCACCTAGTAGCAGTCGTTCCACTCCGGTGGCACCACAGCTACATCTATTACCGCCTTTTAACACTTAATCTAGCTGTGTACTGGTTAGAAGGGTGTCAATTGCATGTCCGTTTGGTACTTTTAAATGATAAAATAATATTGCCGACTCTAGGTTGTTAAATTTTTTCTTAAGCGAAGTCGTAGGATTCCCTTAAGGTGCGACGGTGGAAAACTGGACCTTGTATCTATTTCTCAGGGAGTAGGTGTAGTACCTACCAATTCCCATTGAAATTGAAGCAGCTGATGGCGCCCCTGTACAAGACTCTCGTGCAATTTAATTTTACAAATATGCATGCTGCTTACAAATATGTATGTCAGTAGGTACCCGCCTGGTACACTGCATCGGAACACACAGACAAATATGTGACTAGGGTTGCCAGTAATCGAAAAGGACAGTTGGGTTTTAGTATTATCCAACCGGTCTCATTTTCACATATATAATATTCTTTTTAGAATATAAACTTCTATGAAGAATTCGCCGCAATTCAAGGTCATTTTTCTACACCTATGTAGCAATTCATAATATATAGTTATGCATCCAGAGTATTATGATATAAGTACCTATCTATGAAAGTAGTTTTCAATGCAAATGTAGAATGTATTTTCAGCATCGTACCTATCCAATGTTCGGAAATGTTTTTTCTTTGAATTATACCTTTATTTTATTAAACTGCACTTATTTAATAACTTGTATGAAATTCAATAATAGGATTTCCAAAAATAAACCGTTACCAAATATAAAAAAAATACTTTTGTGGATAAACCAATAATTTAGCTTTGATTGTGATTGATCGTCGTGATTTCTAATATTTTATATAGCAACAAAATTTTCGTAAAGATGTTTCTTCTTTAAAGCAAATTATGATTTATTCAAAAGTTGTCACGTTTTGTCACCAACTTATCTGGCAACCCTATGTGTGACGTGGTAGGCAAAGGTACTGCATATCGATAACGAGTGCAAGTTAGGCCGCCTTCAAACTGGCGGAGCCAGTGAATGTGTCCATACTGTCTGTGATTGTTACTTCATTTCTTTCATGTTCTGGAAGTAACAAGAACACCACGTAGTGATTTGAAGTTAAGTTGAATACACTTCAGCTCATTTATTAATTTATTTGATAGGATTAGCGAAATAATAAGACAGTCATCAATTTCTATAAAGTGTATCCTAATGATTATACAACAACACCAGATCGCATATCACAGTAACATCTGACTCTTATAGGAATTTCACCGAAATATTAACGCTCTTGTAACTACTTTTTAACGTGGGAAAGTGAGTCAGAGTATGTACCTACCTAAAGGCCACTAAGAGCTAGGAGTATACCTGCAGGTACAACTTAAATACGTTCGATATCTCCCTAACTTTTATACAATTGTCACAAGTAGATAAGTTCAATACATTGCTGGTATATGAATGTATTGATTTCAACAAATGATTGTGTCGCGGCTCGCTCCGTCAGAATGAGCCTACGGTCCTACGACTTACAACATGCAATAACATTTGTTTCATTGCCCTGTACCTACTTATATGCACCTATAGTGCATACCATTGAACAGGCGTAGTAGAAAACTTTCACAATTGCAATTACATTGGTTTAGCGTACAAAGGAATTACCTATCGGTACGTAACTACCTTTGTTAAATATATTTATTATTAAGCGGATCTCCGCCTGTGTCAAAGATATTTTCAATTTAGATTAAGGCCGACTTCATCTAGTACTACGATATTATATATTATAGTAGTAATAGTAGTAGGTATAGGTTTTAAAGAAATGTTCTTTAAAAAAATCCGTGTGACCATATGTATGCTGCATATTTTAAGAAAACAATTAAGTAATGAGTGTTTGCGATTCATATCTGTCAACACAAAGGCCGGTCATTAGGCACATATTGGAAACAAAAGCACAGTTGTACGTGGAATTGTTTCTTTTTTTTAGGATTAACGTAATCCAGCGCCTTTGTAATTAAATTAGAGAAAACTTAATACGGTTAAAAATAAGGATTATAAAAATTAATTGAGTAGTAATAACAAGTATGATAAAATAACGTAAAACATAAGATACATAGGTACTGAAGAGTGTACCTATATCTAAGCATGAACTAAAAAGTAGTAGGTAATAACATTACTACTTTTTAGTTCTACGTGGTAAGGTCCATAATTAAAAAATAAGATGGGTGGACCATGTACTACCTTAACGGCTTAACAGTTATTATTTACTAATTTACTGGATAAATGAAAGAAACCAATTATTCATTACCACTTTCTTTTGTTGTGTAACATATTTGTTAATGTTTTATTCTACAATAACCACTATTTATTAAACTTAATTTTAAACTACTCTTCGAAAAACCTTACAAGGAACAGAGCTCAATGCCAAGTCCAATATTATAAAGCAGTCGTTCAACATAAAACTAGAGGTGTAATAATCAAAATATACATTTTTACTACTAGTAACATTATTAAAACGGAACAAAAAACTCGACTGCTTAAAACGAAATTTTTGTTCATAATAATGTATATTTAATTTACCGCTTAAATTTTTTTTAAGCTTTAATTAGTTTTTGTGAAAATAGTCAAGTAAAAGTATTAAAATATATATTATCGTAATCGTAAATAACTAAAATAAATTTAAAGATATAGCTATAATAAAAAAAAATTGAACAAAATGTTTATTCGGTCTGAGTTAACTAATTCTTATGAATAGTAATATTATAAGCATAAAACATTGTTTCAATTATAACGGTACGTGTTTATAACTAAAAGCTACCTAAGTATTTATATTTCCATGATTTGTAAATGTTCCTAGTACACCCTTTATTACATTTTTGATTGGTCATATACGGTACCACCGGCAGGAAAACTTTTAACTGAAATCGAAGAAAAATATTTTTTCTCTAGTACCAATACGACAATTATATGACAATTACAAAAAACTTTTTAACAAAAAATAGAAACCAATTTCAATGTCACCAAAAAGCAATAAAATAATTTAAATATATGTTGGTTTCTTACGTACACAGTACATAGTGCATAGTCCCGAATAGTTCCGATAGAAGTCGGCGCTTAAACCTATTTTGTTAGATTAGACAAGTACCTATATGGGCGCCGACTTCAGAACTATGCACAATGTACTGTGTACGTAAAAAACCAACATAGGTACATATAAATTATTTTATTGCTTTGTGGTGACATTGAAGTCGGTTTTTATTTTTTGTCAAAATCGGTCCATTTTTACCACAACTTTCGATGTATCAAACATAAAAAAATACAGACGCATTGAGAACCTCCTCCTTTTTAAAGTCGGTTAAAAAGAGATTTCTTCATTTGAAAATTGGACAACTTATTTTAAAAGGGCTTAACTGTTTGTATTACAATATCAATAATGGAAATGATGGTTATCATCAACTAAGTAGATAATGAATGTAAAGGGCAAACTTCATGTTCTGATATGAATACCCTTAGATAATACCGGTGTGTTGTCTATTAATGTCATTAAATGCGTTGCAACGGTCACTTTATATCCGTATCTTATCAAGAAATGACCATTATTTAAAAGGAGCTTATATGAATCAGTTCAGTTCTATCCATTATTTTCTCTCTTTTTTTCATGTACTATGTTTGCCTAATAACAGTAGTTTAAAGTGTGTTTTTTGAAAAGTGTGGTAAGTAAGCACCGATATCAGTATATTAAAGTTTTGTTTACGAACATATGTATTATAGGGAATCAACAAGACGCGAATAGATTTTTAGTAGTTGTATTAATTATCAATCTTTATTGGAAAATAATTGATAATAATACTTGACGATCCGCATGGCGGAGCGGTCACCATACTGGTCTGAAGCGCAGTGGGTCCCGGGTTCGGTTTCCGGCCAAATAGAATTATGAATGAGTTTAGATTTCTCTTCCGGGTCTGGGTGTTTGTGTATTCCTCTTTGTGTGTACGGCACCTACAACACGGGAGAAAATCCTAGTGTGGGACTATGAGTGTAGAAACCGTGTTTATGTTATGTGATAAATAATTTTAGGTTATCAGGACAATGTACCCGATATTACCAGCGTGCCTGTTGTGCTTAGCGGCATGGGCGTATGTCCGCTGGTTGAGGGTGAAGAGGTTCTGGGCGGACCGGGGGGTGCCGCACTTACCTCCACACCCCATTTTTGGAAGCCTGACTTTCCTGCAGCAGCTTAATCCTGTAAGTTTTCTTAAGGTGCTGTTAAAGTAATTAATCAAGTTTATTATCAATTCTTAGGGATTTAAGGAATAACTTAAATCTATTTTAAAACCTTTTTCATTTCACGGAAGACACCAAACAAATTTTCGAAATTATTTGTTTTCAGTGTATTTTTTTAAATAAATGACCATTTACAAGTTACTTTTATCTATCAACATAATTTATGTAGAACATATTATCATTTGATATCGACCTGACGACCCGCGTGGCGGAGCGGTCACCATACCGGTGTGACGCGCAGTGGGTTCCGGGTTCGATCTCCGGCTGGACAGAAATATTGATGATAAATTCAGATCTCTTTTATGGGTCTGGGTGCTTGTGTATTCGTCTTTGTGTGTCCATGGCACTCACGACACAGGAGAAAATCCTAGTGTGGGGCTATGAGTGTAGAAAGCGTGATATTGATAAATCTGACATTAACTTACATATTGTCATACCTACTTATGTTATATCTTAATGTATCTATATATTTAATAATGTTATTATTAATGTATTTGAAAAAATATTAATATTAATATTTTTATTAAAATATATTGTCTTGTTGTATCATTATGGCTAGTAAAACATATACCTAATTTTATATAAGAAATTGATATTCCTAATTTAAATATTCGTAAAATATACAAATGTTAACTCTAATTTCAATCCTCTAAACATTATTATTTTAATTAATAAATATCAATAATACTTATTAAAATTGTAGGCATTATGGATGCAGAAAATCTACGAGAACTTCGATTCCCCGTACGTTGGCGTGTGGATGTTCTGGAGGCCGGCGCTCATCATCAACTCCCCGGAGATCGCTCGTAGGATTTTGGTGAAGGACGCCAACATCTTTAGGGATAGGTTCGTCAGCTCGGCCTCCCATGATCCCATCGGGTCCTTCAACATATTTTCAGCTAACGTAAGTGGGATTAAGCGTACAAATAAATAACTAACACGATTATAGTAATTAAATTAGGAAATTGTCCCTTCAGGTAGAAATTGGCAATTATCCGATTGCGTCAGATTTCCACCAGCCTTGTGAGGTCCACTACTGGAAATATGCCTCCCCGAATACAGGTTTATACCCCACTGCGTCAGAAGCAGGGTAATGTTTTTGAGCGTAATATGTATGTATGTCTGTTTTTACGTATGTTCATTTCTTTGGCACGCGCTACAGCCCAAACGGCTCGACGGATTGTAACGTGTGACATATCATTAAAATCGTCTTAGTTTGCAAAGTGACATAGTGACGCGAAGTATGCCACTGTAGACGTGACGTCAAACATGTAGTAGCGTCAGCAAAAAAAAAATGTTTGTAATATATATATTTATTTGTTGTTACGGATTAATCAATTAAATTAAATACATATTACGATATTATATAATTGAACAGGTTTTTTTTCATTCATAGTTCTAATACGGAAAATAAAACAAACAAATATCGCGAAAACTGAGCAATATTAAGTTGCAGCATAAGTAATAAGAGCCGTTGGTCAAAAGGGACCGCTTCGAAAAGGAACCGCGGTCCCTTTTGACTACTAGCGTCTTTGAATGGGTCGATGGGGACCAGAAATTCAACATGAAATTATATAGTCGGCAGAAAAATCTACATACTGCGTGTGAGATATTTTTACTGTAAATATTAAGGTTAGCTTCTATCACGCGTTTACGGCGATTACGCTGCCTTCGATACTTTTAGCACATTTTAGGGCAACTGAGAAGTGCGGCGAGGGGGGAGCTGCATTCCTTTGCTCTGCGAACTTACTGTTGACAGGTAGTATATATCTAAAAAATGACATCTACAAATGTCGCGACAACATGGGTATCAAATGAAAGCCAGTAAACGCAATCGGATTTTGTTTCACTATTTTTAACAATGTTAATAGTTTTACCACGGTTTTACGCAACATTATATTATAACCTATGTATATATTTTTGTTATTTTTGTATAAATTTATAAGTTAGTATCTTTATTATCTATTAACACCTGCCGCAAAGTTTTTAGCCACCCAGGGTTGACTGGTAGAGAATGCAATAATGCATTAAGTATGCCCCGTTGTAGCTTTTATTTTTAATAGGTTGCGCAATAAATAAATAAATTAATCCCACATAGGTTCAGTATCGATACGTCGATCGTGCAATTTACGTAATTTTTACGTTATCTGTGAAATGCGAAAAATAATACTGAATTTTTATTTTATGAATCATTTTTTAAATTTATTTTATAAATACTACTAATAAACTATAAAAGATAAAAACAAAAAGGCTGTACATATCTTTGTTTCAAGGACATAAGTGTAGGAGTATACTCAGTTATTACATATTTCAACAAAATACTTGATTTTCCCAGGATCCCTTATGGTCTAACGTGAGGCGTCGGTTAACTCCCATGTTCACCAGCTCCAAATTAAAGACTATTCAGCTTCTCATGGCTAGCAAGTGCAAGGAGCTAGTTCGGCGAATTGACATGGAGAGGCAGAAAGGAAAATTCAGTTTAAGAGTATGTGCTTTTAGTATCAAATGGTTTTATGTTCTCCTTGTTGCCGTTAAAAATTAAAATGTCATTTATATATGAGGCGACCATCTTAGTCTTCTAGAGTAGCAAGGCATCTGCGATCGACTTATGATAGAGCCTTTGTTCCATATGAAGTTGCTTACAGATATCCATGGCCGACGTTAACCACTTATTATCAGATAGAGTGCATGCTCGTTTGCTACTTTATTCTTATAAAGAAAAACCCGTGGATGTTGTAGAAGAAGATGCAATATCTTCAAGTGTAACGTTAACACGCTGCGATCAACTGCGCATATACCGCCCACAGACGCGGTGACTATTGGCCATAATCACCATTAGGGGAGATCTTCCGGAGGTTCATGGATGGTGTAATTTGAAAAACCCTTTAGACTACTTTTGTTAACGACATTTTTCTCTTACTATTCAGCTCGTGTACAACGATTATACTACCGATGTAATTGGTACCGCATCTTTTGGAATCAACAGTGATGCTACTCTCACTGGAAACAGTGCATTACGAACAGTGACGAAGGATTTTGAAAAATTCAGTTACTACCGAGGCGTTGCGTGGAGTTGCCTATTCTTCTTTCCTGAAGTCGTAAGCATCTTTAGGTATGTTTATTTTACTCTTTTATCGAAGTAATAAGGTTTTAATAGTTAACCTGATGTGAACAGGACAGTTTCACTAATATATCTATATCTTATTCAACAACTAAATGAATTCATCATACACGAGTTACAAACTTCCATGAATTATCCTTAAAGTTCTCGATTACGTAAGACATATAGAAATGTGTGAATAAACAGGAGTTAGTGCAAAATTGTATTTTTAAGAATAGGTACCAAATTGTGTACGACTTTTAGGGATTTTATTACAGGGCGACGTTATTATAGGGACATTTAGTGTTCCATTCCTTTCGTTCTCACTGGCGGTATGTGGTCAAAATAGTCAGTTGCAGTAAAGGTTCCGTACAAAAGACGAAGAGCTTTAGCATCTATAATACCATAAAGGTTTCCAGATTTAGATTGTTCCCGAAAACTGCAACAGATTACTTTACGAAGATATTCCACTTGGTCGCGGAGCAGCGGAAAGAGGAGTTCGAAGACAACGCGGAACCTCGGGACCTCATGGATATTCTGTTGAAGATGAAAAAACAGGGTATTGAAGAGAACGACGGTATGCATTTATTAAAGGAAAATAAAGAAAAATTAATTACCATTTGTGGTATCGTTTACATAATATATCGTTATAATAATTTTAGGGTTGGTATGTATTTTGTTAACATCTGGACAAATATGGCAAAAATATAAAATACCATTTTTCATATTTCTACGATTACTAAATTTTAACGCGTGTGTAGGCGAAGGCATTTTCACGGGACATAACAATGTTTTCACCAAATTTTTTCAGAATTTTCTGATGACGTGTTGATATCCCAAGCAGCAATATTCTTACAAGCGGGCTATGATACGTCTGGATCTGGGCTTGCTTTCGGAACTTATGAACTTGCTTATAATGCCGATATTCAGGTAAAGTGGATAAAAATAAAAGCTGGCCAAGTGCGAGTCAGACACGCACGGGTTCCGTGCGTGTCCGATTATTCATTATCTACATATAAAAAACGGAAAAAAACACGTTTGTTGTATTGGAGACTCCCTTTTATTTTATTTTAATTTGATTGTTTATTTTTTTAGTTATAACTAAATATTCTGTGAATATTTCAAACGTTTACTTGTTGTCGTTATTCTCGTCAACCAATTATTGTCCCACTGCTGGGCACGGGTCTTCTCTCAGAGTGGGAGAGTTTTAGGCC